>JAULKQ010017204.1:0-10410 GCA_032356285.1 Smithsoniella earleae | reverse complement strand
TCCAGTGGATTAAGAACAATATGTAGAGTTGTTCTACGGTCGCAGCTGGTCGCATGGGAGAGTGTTGTTCCAATTTCCCCCTCACGGTGGCGATGGTCCTGTAAGCTACTGTACTCCGCGGAATTTTCCCCAATTATAATGTCATCTTGTGTCAATGTGGCTGCCACATGAAAGGGGATGAAGCTGCTCACGGTGTTAGGAATCGAAAAGCGCCAAATCCGCACTGGATTTCATTGATTGTTGACCTCTATTATGTCGTACATATAGTGGTTCGCGGTGTCATGATTTATCTTTCAACACACGGCATGTCATGCAAGCATGTAAGCAGCAGTTGGTCATGTAGACACGACACCATAGTTGAAACCCTGAGATGTAAAACAGCTTGTGCAGGTTTGGCCTCCAGTAGAGAACCACTGTACTCCCACATGACATGCATGCACTGCCAACCCACACAAGCCCGGGGGGGGCATCTGTACACTTCTCACTTCTCGCCCAGGCCCAGCCACTCTCGATGCCTCGGTTACCCACCCAGCAAACAACTCCTTCTTCCAGCAAGCAGCTCAGGCTCCAGGTGCTGCAGCAAACCTCCAAGATGGCGAGCAGAAGAGGACTATTAGCATTGGCCTACCTCAATCAAATTACTGTTTCAGGGTCCATATGCATAAGCGCTTTTCTGTCAAGGGCTTTAAGGGAGATAAGTGTTAGCTTATGCAAGGGAAACGCCTTTGTCATAAGGAAAATAGCACAGTTAAGCATTCAAAATGTCGGTGTAGCCCCTCTGGTTTATCACAGCCAGAGGAATGACTCTGATCTACATAAGCAATAGGAGCTTCGGTTTATTAGATGTGAGTTTTCACGTTTCATCGATGTAACACACACATTTGACAAACCGTTTCCCTTGTAAATAATGAACCTTTGTATCCCGCTTACAATTTGTGAACTTAAAGTGATGTGTTAGCAACCCGTGCTGCTCAAATTCTCATTACAAGTAGGAGTTTCAGTTGTGCTTGGCCCCGTCTACTCAGTTAATGGCCCTCAACTCGGTTACCTGAACGTCACTGCAAATTCATATTACGCGTGTAGGAACATCGAAAGCCTTTAGAAATATAAACATCATAATTATAGACTCAACAAAACGTTTCCTCAATGCTCAGACTGCGGTACTTCGTGAAAAAGCAGTGTCAATTGGCTTGCATGCATCTAAGTTGCGTCTGATACGCAGCTGCACTCCACTTTCTTATAGAGCGACCCCGTACTAATGTTACCGTACAATAGTGGTTCGAGCTTCACTGTTTGTGATTGCATACAAGTTATGGCTTTTGGCAGGTGAACAGAGCTACATTGCGCACCTGTCGGGAAATGACCTGTGCTTGCTCATAATAAACGCAGCAATGTCACTGGAGTGAAAAAACAAGTCGAACTTTCTCGCCAAGCAATCTTTCAATTCGCATCCCTGCCCGAACATTTCGGGAGAGTCTGCCTGCTTTGTATTGGAAGATCCAATATGACTGGGCATAACGGGACTTATCGCATGTGTATGCTGCTAACTGTAGCGTTTGCGAAGACGCGGGTACGAAGACTTCAAGATTATTTTTTCTACGGGAAATAACAGAAAACTAGTTTTTATAGCCATGTCCCCATTCTGCCACGTGTTCGTGTCTATTAAACACAGTGTAGTTCGGCGAGTCCTCACCCGAATTGCACGTGATTTCACGAATTCAACTCGCGTGGCAAAAGTTCATGTGGCGCTACCCTGAATTCTCAGGCACACCTGCGATGAAAAATGGCGAATCTGAGTCTACAGATAGTTATTTTAGTTTCTGTTAAGGTGCGGATCACTTGAGTTGGGTCAAGACTTTCCTATCGAACTGCAGTCCGTTGAACTTATGATGTTGCTGACTGACCATGGGTGCATCGCAATCGAAAGATAATAACCATGGTCTCGACTCATCGTCATTAGAGTCTGGAGATGTGGTTTTGTTTACCGGTGCGTTTTCCATTCCCCTTGTGGGAGGCTCACGTCAGCTCTTGACAACCTGCAATGCGTATTGCAGAAAAGGGAGGGAAATTATTTTATAATGTTAGACATTGTCAATGGCTATGCTATACGTTCGCAGCATTTGTGGTACGCCCAAGAACTAAACTCCAACTTGGTCATTTTATCACTTACGACACGTAACTTGACGTCGTCTTCCATATCGCTGTGATCTAATGAGTGAGCTATTCTTGAAATCACTTTGCATTCTTAATTCAATCCGCACCTTCGGGCAATCTTTTCAGATTAATTGGTGCTGGTTACATACCCCCTTGTAACCATGAGGAAAGCCCTGTACTGCTCTATCTGGTGAAGTAACGTTTTTTCTGTCTCACATTCGCAATGTTTAGGTTGGAGTGACAGAGAATGAAGTCATGCTTTGTGGGCATTTCCCAAAGGACGTGACAGCAGGTGCAGCTCGATGCGCAAGTGTAAGCATTCGATCGTTGGGGAACGAGCTAGCCTCAGGTGTGTTTGCATGCGTGTAGTGAAACTTAACGAACATGTCTGAGCCGTTTCATTGCTTTACTTTTCTTTCCAGGGCTGCAATTGCTGTGCCTATCCTCGTACCCGGCGATGTACCACGACTTTCCAACCTCCATATCTCCCAAAACACGTAGCTGTGAAATTCTTGGATGATTTCGGACTAAGATCGGTTAGACACTACGCTTTGAGGCTACCGAAGCTCCGTGTCCTGACTGACGACTTCCGGTATCTCGTGCGCATCGTCAATCATATCCGGAGCGATAAGCAAGCAATGAGTATTATCGAAGGATGCCTTATATCTACAGCAATTCTAAAAATTGAACTCTGAAGATGCTGTTCTTCTATATATCGCTTTCACATTGGAGAAGTGATAGCCTGTGGGCTTCTTTCGAGTGCATCTTCAACCGGCATAGCACTATACAGTAACGAATATTCTGAGCTGGTACGAATGACATCCCTGGATATTTTCCATACCGAATAATAACCATCCTGTTGAAAGATGGATCAACCGCTGAGTCGATAACAAATTTCACTCGGTGAGCATGTCAAGGTAAACTTGAAAAAGCTCCCGCAGTTTTAGTCAGAGACGAAAAGAACTTGAACTGTTAACAGACATTGTCCATCGGTTCTGACCAACCACCGGACCCACCGCTGCATTAATGAATAACATGGTTCATATACAGTGCAAGATGCGGAAGTCCACTTTCACCATGTAATATGATGTTCGACAGTTACAAATACGACTCTCAACACTTAACTCCCAGGTTGGTGCACGCAAGTAGGCTGCGATGATTACTGTGCATATGGGTTTGTATTGAAAGTTGCGCACCCACATGTAGCCTATCGTATTGAAATGAATTCAAGCTACAGCTAGTGTAGACATATATGCAGATTTTATCACAACTATGTTTCAGCTTGTATTAAGTAATAATTCAAATACCTGACAAGCAATGTCATAGCTTCTTTACTGGTTCTCCAATCATGCGGTATTTGAGTTTCCCTTTCATCGTGGAGACATACAGGCATTTTGGGAAACCTGCGATTCCATTCCTCAGAAATGTCTGAATTGGCAGCCAATGGCAGCAGATGTCCGAAGGGTGTCATATTGGTTAATGTTCTATGTGAACTAAATGTGGCTTGAGTTCGCAGCTAGAAAGCTAAATCCCAGTCCAGGTATTACACTCACGCACGGACGCATAAATAAATAAATATATACATACACCCAGACTGTCAGAGGTTTGTAGCGGGATGGAGTGACAACATGTGATCGCACGAGGTTAAACTGGAGCAACCGCTTCACTCCGCAATGCAAAGTTCTTACAGTTGGACGACGTAACTTTTCCTCATAACTGCTTTGTCTTATCTTATCTCACAGACAATGTTCTGGATACCGACCAGCTTCGCTTTAGAGTTGAAAGCGCTTCCAGATAAACCTGCCTTCGCGTCAATGCGGAGTATGTTGGTAGGTTTAGGACTTGAGTATCATGATCGATGAGATTTCAAGGGTTGTTTAAGGGTTCTGTACAGCACAAATCTGATTCTTTTCTGTTGCCAAGATTAGAGTGTGATAGAGAGACCGAGTTGCTGAAGAGTCACATGCAATGTGTCACAGTTGATGCACAGATGGTGGCTGAATTTTCCGATCAAAAGGCTGCACTCAGCAAGAATTTGTATTCGAGCGATTTCCTTGGTATGCATTTCTTTCATGTCGTTGACGGACTCGCGCCAATACTGGCGAGAAGGTTGGGCAAAGATATGGTAAGGAATTGGCAGAAGTTCCGATTGATTTGGTTTGACAACTTTACTTTATTTCTTTTTTTTCAGAGTCTGTGAACTTCCCGATTGTGCAGGAAAGTACGATGCTGTGTACACCCGCCAGTTGATACACAAGCCAACCCGTGCCGGCAAGGAGGCAATCTCCAGCTACGCGGATCTGGTTATCAAGAGTCCGCCATGCGACGAAGTCTCAGACAGCGAAACTCGCTCTTGCAACCAGATGTGTACAGACGAAGAAGTCGCCATCATCATGGGAGCTTGCGATCAACCTCAGTCTCTGTTCGGTCGAATGGCTCAATTCTGCAGAACCCCGTTCGAGCATTTCACGACATCTAGGCTGGTTGCAGAGATGCTCATTGAGGCTGGAATGGTTTCTGGCGAAGGCCATGTATATTCGGCTCACACCAACGACGAGAAACTGTTGGCACCGTTGCGCGTTCTCGAACTATCTGATCGGAGAACAGGTTACTCAATCCGGTCGATGATTTCAGGAAGCAAGTCAGGTCAAAAGTCACAAGTGGAGCTGTGACAGCGAGAGCGTAATTCTCAAAATTCAGATCACAAGCTCCTTTACTTCATCTTTACCTATTCTATGTTTTTATCTCAAGTGGAAGCTGTTCCTTCCCCAGAACCTGTGCAACCCTAAGCATTTACCACCTGGGCATGCTGTGTCTCGTATCGGAAGATGCTGCTCTTGTGTTGACTTCCTGCGCGGGCGAGTAGCTGCTGCGGTCCAGTTTTCCCAAGAGATGTCTCAGATGTTTGCGCAATGATGACGAAAAAGCCTTGCTCCAGGTGGCGATCAATGTTTGAAGACGGACGAACTCTGACATCGAGATTCGGTGTCTCTGCGGACTTCCATATCCGGGAGCAAAAGTGTTGTAGATACAGGGATAAATAATGGTTCAAGCGTACAGTGGGGCGACGAATTGATTCATAGCATAGTAGAGGGCTGGCCAGAAATAGGTTCTCTGGCAAGTACAGCGTCACATGTGTTATTCAGTTTTGGTTTTCGGCTCTGGCCGTGAAGGAGATCACCTGAGTGAATTGCGTTATCGTCAGGGCACGCAAGCAGGTACCTCACGATCATCAAGTCAGTTTTATGTACATAGTTGTCATGGAGGTAATCGACCCGCCAGGTCGAAAGTCGCGGAAGACTTGTGTTCGCCAGCTTTGTTGCACTTGATTATCCATTTATGAAGAAACAGTGTTGTCCGTTCAATTGATACTGAAATTTGCTCCGAGGGGTGTAACTATTTTGCAATATTCACAGCAAGACATACATGATCGCAAACAAGTCTCAATTACATGCAACGACTTGAAGCTGTTGTCTATTTTCCTAAACTCTGTAGTCCCACACAAAGATGTAACGTGATAAATCGACCAACATACGTTGCTGGCGAGATGGAGCGAACTAATCAGCTTGGTCGCCTTGCAGCAAATCAATAAGAACTGTGCCTTGCACCCACAGCTGCAAGCCTTCATAAATTTTCACACATGAGCTAGCCAACGATATTCTTGAACTTGGTTAAAAACTTTGCAGCTCTTGACTGCTCAGTGATCTCCTGTGTTTTCTTGCCTGTCCACAGTGGATTATTTGTGGGATCCTGCAAGCCCGTTTTGTTCAGATAAAGAAGTTAGTCACCAGTAGGTCAAGTAGAAATATATTTGACTACAGCAGCACCTTCTCTAGAAATATGGGTTGATTCATTTTAATAATCGTGGGCATCTGGAAGGTAGCACCATTTTGCAAAACAACAGTGATAGTCCTGAGGGGGAAATGGATACCAGGCTTGGGCATACTAGCTGGTAATCAAGCTTTGTCAGATACAACGTAGCCTAGAGCAGTTCACAAGGAAATAATCAGTACTGGCGTTCCGTATCAGTGCTAGCTAGTTGTCGGCGTTCAACTTCGACTCAGATTATACACTGTCATAAAGATCAACGTAGATGCCCCCACTCTGGTACTCTCTGACACACTTGAATAAATTTACTTCGCAAACGTAAAAACAAGGGAACCAATCAGAAATTGTCTCCTGGAAGTTGATGACTTCGAAATGGGCCGGTTTATCGAGATATGTAGAAACAAGGGTTCGAGCTCGCAGACGCTGAAAACGAACAAGTGATTTACAGCTGAGTGCAAACACAATGAATGAGAAAAGTTTTGATTTTCACACAAACATTGTACTCCAAACGAGCTTGGAGGCTATTTAATCTCAGGACGCGTGCAGCTTTGGATCATCCATCACCTTACACAGTAGCAGAATTAAGAGTGGCTGTCCTCTTTTGGAATGCTGTATCTACTTCGAACTCTGATTAAGTAACAACTTTCCGAGCTTTGCCGCGATAACTCGGATTCATTTAGAGGTCACCTCAAGAGAACACGTGTGACCTCAACGACATGGCGAGCACTCACAGGAAAGCCGTGTTGAAACGCTGGCTGAGTGGAAAGCGAGTTAGCAGAATATTCAGGATGTCAAGTTGCCATGTGGCCCTCCATTGCATGATCTCCTGCATGTTCTTGTCACCCTGGCGAAGTGTGTTTTGACAGGCAGTGCTGAGTTTAAGCAGGACGGGCGATTCCAGCGATTGTGATATAGTTCGAAACAACTTAAGGAAATTACGTTATTCATGAGATTTCGCATACAACACTGTTCCAGACATCAGCAATCGTGTGCACCACGACTCCATTATGGTACGAAGTTGTTCGCCCGGTCTTCAGCGACTGACGTGCGTTGCAAAGCTTTCAAGGAACCCCTTGAGACACTTACACCAGACGAACAACAAGAATGGACTCGCTGTGTTGGTATTCTCAAAGATACTGGCCTTGCGGAGGAAGATGCTGACATGGTGTTGCGTGAGAGCTTTGGATGGAAACGGCAGAAATACTGGAAACGTAGGATGGTAATGTTGCTACATAACTTGTATTTTTACGTCACTCCCCAAACTGTAACATTCACTGTACCCTAGTCAATTGTAGCGTATGTGTACACTCAAGCTAGCGCTTAGCGGTTCGAGTGGTTTATTCTGCGCCTTGAAAAACCTCGCGACAGAAAGTCGTGGCTATTCATCTAAAACAAGTTTTTATGTATGCCTCAAATTTAAAGCAACACTTCTTCATCACAATTGTGCAGATGAATGTGCCCGCCGATGAAGCGCAGGTGAGGGAAACATTGGATTTCCTCAGGGCAACCGGGTCATTCTCCGATGCAGAAATTTCTTCTATTGCTCTCAAGTTCCCACAGGTTTTCGGATGTGGAAAGGAGCAGCTGAATCACGCGGTTGCCACACTGGAGAAGAATTGGAAGATCAAGGGAAAACTCCTCACCAACTCCATCAAGCGGAATCCTACTTTACTGGGCTGTGTCATCGACTGTTATGGAGATTGTGCTGGTGATTGTGAACGGTGCTGGCAGCGCTTCTGACGCTGTCGCCCAACTCACCTATCCTTACCACATGTTCGAGTTTCAACGCTATCCATTGTAATTAGCTTCAAAATAATACGTGCAACAGATTAGTTCAATTTAATTAGGGAGTAAACAACGAGAAGGCATCGTGCCCTGAGTCATAAACAGTTTCAACGTTACATGTTCTCTAACAACATGCATCACCAACCACCTCCGGAGAAAAGACCCAAAACCGGCCACAGTGAGTATAGCGCTCATCCACCAACAGCGTGATGCTTCCGAACAGGCTCAAGCGGCTTGCACATATCCGAGAACTCGCTTCTAGGAATTTCGCTCTCCTCATCTCGTCCCTGATTGTCTGATGTTTCAGTCAAGCCACGTAAAATCAACGTTTGTAGCTGCTTCTCACATGCCTGCAAGTCCATCCAACCTCCACAGACGGTCCAGTCTCGAAAATACAACATTCAGCACCAAAACCAGGACCCACCTGAGCCGCAGGACGATCCGGGAAGGCCTCTTGAAACCTTTGGGACAGCCAAAGCCACATGCTCACAACCTGGTAGGCTGTCTCACACAGGCCCATCTCTGCCTGGTTTCTGGGTACGATATCCGGAATTCTCATGCTCAGAGGCACATGCTTGTCTTCCGCGTACCTACACCAACGTCTCAAGGTAACTACGAAGCATCGGACACTCGAACATCAATTACGACAATAACAAACGCATCATCATCCATGTATGTCACAAATTCGAAGTTTTGGGAAGGCGATTCTGCGATCTGAATTGAATGGCGTCTGACAACGCTGGCACGACGAGACAGTCAAAGCCTCCAAAGTATCGTAACGGCGATTTCTAGAACGCGTGGGTCAACCGAAAATAAAATGATCGTTTTTTCTTGGGGGATTCAAATTTTGGACGTGGTTGGTTCTGCATAAGCATGTTCAGCGAACTTACCGTTCAGAGGAAGCGCGCAATCGCACTTTGCTTTGTTTATAAGTTTCAAATACCGTAAGATAGCCACATCTACGCCGGGAGTGATTCGGGACGGAGTCACGGTGGCAGGGATTTGGACTTTGTGTCAGCTACGTCGAACTCGCTAATCATAGGATTCAACAAAGGCGCAAGCGGCTTGATAAAAAGCTTTTTACCAGCTTTTGACCCACTACATCCCATCCAGCAGTCACCGGTTTAGCTGAGACAAGAACTTCTAGCCACCCCGCTGTCTGTTCTTCACCCATCAAACATCGTGATCTACGTTATTTATGCTCATAATTGTCAAGCTTATCGATAGCGACTCAAATGATCCTGACAATCCATCCGCAACGGAGCATGTGCTAGATGAGGAGTGCTGACTGACCGCTGTTACGGGGGGGCTTGAGCTGGCGAGCACGGAAGCCGGGAACAAAAAGTTCTGGAATCACTGGAATGAATGAAGACAAAACATCATGAATTCACTTCAACCAACCGTTGAGTTCTGGGACAGGGCATCCGGCCATCTTTTTCTACTTGGCACGCGAACTGACGAAGTTGTGCCCACCTTCCGGTACAGTGTTCTCACAAGCAGTACGAAGTTTCAAACGCGAAATTTATGAACGTATCCGCGAATCAGGTTAGCACCTACCCATTGTCACAGAACATGCAAGACTTGTACAAATTACCGATTTTTTTCGGCCGAGTTTGGAGCTGAAGTTTTGAGTGCGGAAGCCAAGTACGGAGTGTATGGGTATGGCGGCGTGAGCGCATAGTTATGGCTCTATATGCGCGAGCAATTTCACTAAATACGTCCACTGTGGTACGACCCACATTGAGACGCCTCATCACCTAACCTATCTCACCCTTGCCCGTTAACTGGACAGCCCCTGGTGCAGGACAAGTGGATTTTCTTCAATTGTATAGCTGGATTTCAAGCATGTTCTGCTCAGAACAATCAAAAAGTTGATTTTTCAGCGCATCACATGAAATCGTGCTAAAACAATGCACACTGTCAGGATTCATCCCCTGGTTGATGTGGGCCCCTGGCCACCAGCTGGGGCAAGCGTTGCTTCAAAACGCTGTGCAGTTACTCAGCCACAGCGCACCACAAAAGCCGCAACTTCATTTCATATCGAACCGCACAGGAGAATGCACTCACTGGCATCCCCGCACACCTACCGCCCATCAAAACCTTGCAACAATTCTAAACGAGCTGGATACGAAAGTTTCAAAACTACACTGCAGAACAGGCAGCCTCCATCTCAACACCGTTGCAAGCTCAATGCTGCTAATTTCAACCCACAAGTATCGCTTCAGACACCTTCGTCACTCGTTGCTGCTTCGCAGGGTAGCTTCACACCTGCCCACAGCACTCCCCGGTACTCTTCTCCTGTAGACATGCAGTATCTGTGGAATGGAACCTGAAACCGATTAACAGTAGCACTTACTTAATAATTGAATAATAATACAGTTTTTTGTTCGTCGGATTGAGTTTTGAGCGCTTCGGAAACAACTGTGAAAAAAGTTTTAGTTACATGTTGCGTTTTGGGTAACAATTGCGTCATTGCGGGTCAAACAGGCCGGACGGACGCTTGGTAAGCCTCACTCCATTATTCGTCATTCCTTTTAATTCGGATAATAGAAACCTTGCGCATGTTTCTTTACGAATTGTCGGTTAGAATTGGTGGGTCACTCGTTGTGCGTGCAGGTGCTGAAGGAGCTGGGAGTGGTCCGA
>JAULKQ010017203.1:0-37717 GCA_032356285.1 Smithsoniella earleae | reverse complement strand
GGTAGGTTAGGCAAACCCGCAGAGAAGTTGATTCATGAATTAGCGGAATGTGCGAGTGCGAGTAGGAATGTCGACAAAGCACGGTTTGTGCGGTTTGTGTACAAAGAAATTAGTTTGGCTTTGCAGATTGGAACAATCAATCTTATGAATTCACCTGCTTGACTAGCAGCCTGTAATTACAATGCCTGCGCTTTCAATCTAGACTTTAGGAGGTGAGAGATAGTCTATTGTACAAAATTTCACCATATGAGGCCATGAATGCGCACAATGTGCGAGCTCTAGGTAAATTAGTTTGCCTTGGTGACAGCTGCAGGTGCTGCTTCGTCCAGCACGCTTATTCACGCTTGGCGGAAAAGTATTGCTCCCTGGAAATGTGAGATAGCCAAGCTATCAACTGTACAAAAACCACGATAGTTTCCCTCTACATCAGACGAGTTTTGTGCTCGCTGAGCTCACGGCACGTCTGACATTGTCGAGCCTGTCGCACTAACCATCTTGTGCATGTCGCGACCGTTTAAAGACAATGAAAGTTTTGTTCGATATTGTTTTACTCATTAACTTTCAACGCTTTTCGAACGATATCAAACGTATCTCAAGCGTATTTCGGCCTTGAAATTTTCAAGCGAATCAATATGCCACGCTCGCCTGTGAATACCTGCCTCTCGTCCCAGGTTCTAGCCATTACAACGCAGGGATTTGAGTAAAAATGAATCCATGGTTGAAACTGTGTGCTACACCGAGAGAAACTTGGGGTTCAGGAGAAGGGGCAAGGGTATACATACGCGCATGTTGTACTGAGGCCTCAAGAGGGCGCCCTCCTTGTGACCCAGTGAAATAACAACACCTGACAGTTCTGTATTGAACGAGTGAACGATGTGCAAGTCCTCAATTGCAGCCTCAATGAGACAACTGAAAATGACCTATGCTTTTCCAGCATTCCTAGGTGCACATGCTGAGGAAAGCCAAAGGAAAGGACATAGTGCAGCCCTGACAGGGTGTTATGTCTTCTATATATTATAGACAATAGTACTAAGATACCAAAGGTATTTGGTAGCAGTGTGTGAACCCAGGTATTCAGTAACGGATGCCATCCCCGGTTACCCTCGTGACACTCCCTTATTAGGGAGCAGACGATACCCGATCCACGGCCCAGCCTAGCTGATTGGCTAGGCCCCTGAAACCACTCTGTAGATGCATGTAGTCTACTCTCCACATCTCAATATATGATACGACATATGTTACATCCCTTTCAAAATTATTCTCTCTTTATGTTGAGAGATGAAGTCTTTATGAATAAAATCGTAACACAAGGCTGTCACCGTGAAGGCAAAAAGCTGCCACACCTGGTCTACAAGCACACTGTGCAGCTAGTGAGGTCATCACGTACTCTCCAAGAGGCTCCAACGCCGGACTAGACAACATTGACAGTGAGCTTCCTGATGCAGTGTAACCTCTGCAGCACACACATCGCCAATTTCAGCCCCAAGAAGCCATCTATGTAGACAAACGCTGGCAGTTCTAAGAGAGAATGCAACCACACAATCACCCATAACACAGAAGCATTCAGCATACGCCGATTCCCTCCTTTGTAAGTGATGAGCAATGTCATGTCTGAAATATCACTACCAAGGAGGAAGCCCTCTCCCCAGCAATCAGTTGCACAATCCCCATTGCTTTGACCTGACATATACAGGCCCAAAACCAACGTTCAGAGTAACACTTGGATTGAGCACCTCAGAAACAAAGCTTGGGTGAGCCATTGACAAGCCGAGAGAAGGCACATACTTGAGGAACTTGTTGGAGTAGCCAACCAGTTTCTTGGCGCCTACCCTGCAATCCTGCAGGACAAGCGGGCCAGCCTCTGCCGTGCCGTCGAAGCCTTGGTGCTCGCTCTGGCGCAGCATGGATACTCTGAGAGCTGTAGAAACTTTGAGGGCATTGCGCTGAGTCAGCGTGGCAACCTGTGGTGCCTTAGTGTCATGTGGGCTAACCGCTGTGTTAGAGTCCGGCAGCATGATGAAAACAGACGATGCTCTGCGAACACCTGCACGTACGAATGCTGAGCAACTGTGCGCACCTTCACCACATCCTGGCTCACCCATTGCATGCCAAGGAAGAATACTAGCACAGTACTGCACTCAGAGGCGCAACGAAACCACACACTCCTCCTAGATTGGACAGAATCCAGGGACAAGCTCTTTCAACGCGTACAAGTGGCGCTACCTCCTGTTAAAAGAGCCAAACTATCCTGGCACAATGTCAGCAACTCATACAGATGTACGTGATCCACCCTTTGAACACATGCAACCCACCTACCCGAAAAACTCAAGCCATACCTGAATGTCATACCTGGATGCCACGACAATTGACAATGTCTCATCATTCCCAGGAATAGCACGTACAGATTTAATGTTGCATCAGTTTCTTGCATTGGATCAAATAAGCCTAGCGGAAACTGAGACACCACAGGGTGAGTGAGCTGAAAAAAAAACTGTTGGGATTCACTTCTATACAAGGCTGGACACTGACGGTGCGGAGCTCAGCCGGAAAACAGGCCAATCCTACAGCTAAGATGGCCAATGGAGTTGTACATACAGTTACTAGCGGCATTTCTTCGATGCTGGAACAACAGTGTTGTAATATGCGCTCGCTGTAATAGTTTTCAAGGTTACTCACAAGGATGACCCCGTACCTGCGTTCTTCAGGTCAGTCACATCCATTGGAGACCCATTTCTCGTCTCGACATCAAACCGATAGTTGATTTTCTTGAAAACCTGCAGGCCATAGCGGCTGTGGGCACCGCTGGGTGGAAATCTTGCCGTCTAAGGAGTGGTTTCTTACAGAACAAGTACATATTGATGCTCAGCGGTTGTCAGAACTCACCTCATTCTCTATGTTGTGGTCCATCGACGGTTTGGAACGTTCAGCTAGCACGACGACGGGGCCTTGGAACGCCTTACGGCCCCGACGAGCCATGGATATCTGACGCAACAATGCAGTTGTGCTCTCATTCCAATAGCAAATGACCTGTAATCAAGTTTCTTGTGGTCACGTCCGTGCACGAATTCACGAGCATATTCCTCCTGTGCGACACACGTTGCCAATACGATATGCAGAAATCATCTTAAGAACCATATCACACTTGAGTCAAACAAAATCAGTTCTTTAGGTCTGCGACCCCCCTGAAACGTCAACGAGTCACTAGTCTTTGCTCCAAATAACAGAGAAACTTCTGGGTTTTGGAGGTTTGCAAGACGATAAAAGAAACGTGAAAATAGAGGACAGGATATGAGTTGGGGCAAACCGTATGTTTCTTGCAAGCAACGGGCGTAATGCCTTCCTTGATAGACGACACGTGAGCCTTCACGTCCTCCGTAATGAGCCCCAGGAACACGGCAAATACGAATAAGCCGCACAGAAACACCAAGTTTAAGAGTACCGCCGCAAGTGGTCGCTTTTCTTTGTATACAGGACTGGGAACTCGCATAAGTGTACAAAACGTGAGGTACATTCCCCGGAGCCAAGTCCTTTCCGATGCTCGACCGTACAGCGGACCAAAGCACAGGACTACTGGGATGCACAGGAGAAACAAGGTTGCACATTTTTTCTGTGTGCCGCTCGTTATAGCCTTGTGGAAGTAATAGTCTACAATGTCCTTCCTAGTCAGACCAGTTGAAGGCTTGTATGCTTCGCTGATTTTAAAAAATTTGTTTTCCTCTGGCAAAATATCCCTGCAAGATACAGAGAATGTGCCAAAGAGTCAAGACGGCGACTCAAGAGTGTACTGTAATTAGTTGACAGCTCGTGTACGCTGGCACACTTGTTCACTACCTCAATGAACTACACTCCAAGACGCGGCGTGCGAACTATTATCTATGGAGAGATTTCTGCACAGCTCAAACCCGCTCTTCTTCTTTACTACCGTTTCAGCGGCTTACCGAGAGCGTGGCCTCAACAAAATTTTTTAACAGAGCTTCACAACAATCGCTGCTGTCATCTTAAAGTCAATCGAAACAATCACTCAAGGAAAGTTTATTCGTGATGCATTTGTGCAAGTCGGTGCGCACGCTTTCTCGTTCTGCTCTGTGGCATCACAGTACCCGGCTAGTGCGCAACTGTCATTCAAGACCGCGCTTTTATCCGTAGCTGAAACACCTTCGGTATCAAATGCGCGGCTTGATATTACGGCCGTAGGTACGTGCACTGTAGGTGCAGTATCTTCTTGCGTGTACGGTTCGCTTGCAACGATTGCTTTGACACTAAACGCAAGACCGCAAACAAAAAATATGACCAGGGCAGTAAGCCTCAGAAAAGATGCCGCAAAAACTCCCTGGACATTGGCATATTGATTTTGGGTACTTGGAAACCATACAGATCCACACTTTACATATTCAGTACTGCAAAATGCTTAAAACATATTCCTGGCAGCTGTCGAAAAGCTCAAACGCTTGTAGTATAGTTCGATATTTTACTTGAACGTTGATTAATTGGATTTTAGCCATCATAAACAGAATAGGCACTATTTGCAAGAGCCAGTGAACCAAGTCCGCAAGTCTCTTGTGACGAAGAAGACTCAGAGAACAATACCTGCCAAACTCCAAGGAGATGACCAATTCCATCGAGAAAGTTTGAAAATTGTGGAAAAATATGTCGCCATCCCTGTAAACGTTGGCTTTCCATTGCAGTGCTGGAAATATGCGTTGCTAGAGCTAGGTACAACGTGTGTGGCAAGCAGCTGTTCGCATAAATCGTGTCGCACCGTAAAAAAGACACGATCATCTTTGCAAGAATGAGCTACAAGGATACGCTGCTGAGTTTTATAATACGAGGTTGCCTTTCTGCTGCATGAACTGCATCTGAACACTGCACTCCGGCGTGGAATGCCCACGCTTGCAAAGCCCATCCAAAGAAATCTGCGAATGCTTTTCCAACGCAATACTACTGTCAGCAATGTTTACTTCTACGTACCATCCTGCACAGTGTGATGCGCAGGCAGCGAACGCCTGTCCGATATTAATCATCATTTATTCCCCTGATTCTAAGCATATCGCGAATCTATTCTCTTCTACTCTATGCATACTCGAAGTAAGAACACAACCTGATTACAAGCAACATTCAAACTTATCGCGCTGGCCCCCAGGCTCCCTGAGACAATTGGTGAGAAAACAAGATGCTCTGAAAAATGCTCTAACGATGACACCAGCTGCTGACCCTCAATAAATTCGACGAGTGGCCCTGAATAAGTTTTTTTTGTCACTTTTAGCATTTTTAATAGTTGTTGTGTTGGTTCCTTGTGCAATGATTCAAACTGAACCGTTCAACTTCCGCATTCATTTCATTCGCTGACGCATGGAATCCATTGAAGCGAGGGATTTGCGCCAGTAACAAGTTTACAAACTAGTGTGCTGAGATTTCGGTTCTTTACCTGCGCACCATTTTGACCATGCTACACGTTTGGATGGAGTGTGTTAAGGAAACTGCAAGTGCACGTTCAAGCAAGTACTCGCCTCACATCCCAATACTTCAAGTAAGTGTATGGCACAAAGCACACGATACGAGAGAATATTCTTCAGTTTCCAACAGCTTTTGTCACGTGTATTTTTGTGTGTCATTATTTCTCAGTATCAAGCACAATTCACTAACAGGCTTATCTCTGACTGAGAAGCTTTTTGATATGTTGTATAGACGAGGTTTAACAAAAACGACCCATTATTTTCATCAACTAATTCTCTCTAAGCCTGCTCGCAACTATCCATGCTAGAAGCCCAAAGACTTTCGTTCGTTGTCTTGTGTCTATTTTCTGTGTTATGCAACGCCTCGTCTCTAAACTTTTTGGTATGTTTCTTTACTTTACTGGCTTTGAAACAAATCCACACCGCGAATTCGAGCAGGCTGAAGACATTATCTGAGTGTGCTTCGCATGACGAACTATTTGCTTGCACATATTCCTTCATTATTAGGAAATGGCGATTCAACTTTCGGCTTCTCGAAAGTCAGTTGCGAGCAGCAATGTCGCTTCGAGCACCAATCAGTATCAGTAGCGGTGCTCGACACTACTGTGCGACACGTGGTTTCTCCCTTGCGCTTCACGAGCTGTACATTTGTCGCATAGCTGCGCAGCAATGCCACGAAAATCCTACACTTTATGCTCAAGGCTTAATGTAAGGCATTGGAAGCCGCAAATGTAGTGGTGGAAACCTAACTTTTGGTTATGGACAGTCCAACGATTTGGGGGAACCAATATCGGGCAAAATACTGAGCTAATAAATGAGAAAATGAAGCAAGTGCATAAAAATTTGGCTGCTTAAACCATTTAGAGCTGCAATGCGTACGTGAAGAAGAACTGAGGTTCAGTACAATTTGCGTATAGCTCAACGAGAGAGCTGAGATATCATTGGAATGTCTCCTGTGCCAGGTTGCGCAGAAGCCTGGAATCACTACAAAGTAGTAACTGCAGATAGGAATGACTTCACGTCATGTCCATCGGAAAAGCTGCTTCACATTTTCCAGGGTACAACTGGTCCTTAAAACTCCAAAGACAAACTTCTGAGGGTAACCAGTTGTGCTAAATTCTGCATTAATTATGGATTCTGGCTGTCATTGAGAATATAAGGTTGCACACGTGGCTTTATTGCAGGAGGCAAGTGTTGTGTGCAGAACCAGCATAAGTACAGGGACGAAGAGCGCTGGACGATGAATCAGGCTAGATCCCTGAGATGTGCAATCCTGGCTCATAATCTACACGAGGTCTGCTGGGAACACAGCAAGAGTCATTATGGATTCTTGCTCTTCTGTATGAATGCTTGGAATTGGTTGCCTCACTTCCACTGCTGCGCATGTTTCGAGTTATGTTGCGGGTACCACTGAAGCCAGTGTACGTTACATCAAGCTTCAAGGCCACATAACATGAATGGGCTACTAGCGTAGATTTGCTAGGGGCGCTGTTACGTCAATCATATTTTCTGTTTCACCAAACAGATATCAAGAACATTTCAGAATTGGGAAGCCATATCCTCAAATTATAGATTAGATTAGTTCACAGCATTTGCTGCTTTCTATCATGTTTCAGCGTGCTCATTCACGAATATTCTCGCATCCATGTTAGATTCCCTTACCCTGTTACATGAGCACAGAAGTTTTAACCTTGTACCAACAGGTGTACTTTTCAACAGGTTCTTGATGCAGTTTAAGCTCATTCAGGTCACAGCAGTCACCCATTTAACCAAATTTAACTAATTTTGGGATCACGACATAATAATAACACCTCACGCTGAAAAATGTACCTGTTGCCTGGAATAATCTCCCTCTGTAACTCTCATGAATGCTTCTCTACAACTACTGTAGATATGCCCTTACATAGAAAACAATTGGTCTACCCCTGGGCCACACCAGTACATTATGGAAGGTAGACCAGTCCTCTGGCACTGGCAGGATGTGCTACTGACACATCTATGTTGACTTTATCCTTCCAAATCAATTTCAGAACATTGCTCTCCTCTTGAGGCCAACACCAGTTGACTTTAGATTAGTACGAGGCGCTGATCACTTGGTTCCGTGCCTGCATCAAACTCAACGCTTTGGTAGCTGTTCCAGCTCAGTTCATCTTTGATAAGAGTATTAATTCAACCTTCTTGATTTGTACCCCTTACTCATGTTTTTGCAGTAATTTGTAACCATGTTTATTGCAGTGATGCAGCACGAAAACAGGCTGGACAAGGACAATCGGTAGAGCTAACATGGGCATGAAAGAGAAGAAATATAATTCTGAATACTGCACAAAGACTAACGTGCAGAGCCTGAGCAAGTGCATATGACAGAGGAAAAAGAGGAAACGCGCTGATAGCTAGCAATGAGACAAAAGCGTCCAATGGGTTCAAATATAGGAAAGAAGACAAGATTTTCCAGGAAGCTGCGCCATGGACCACGACTGTAGGTTGGGACAACGCCACTTGCCAAAGAAACTGCGGTGACAGACACGAAAACTGGGATATGACAGGCCACACTAGCGCTTTGAGTACGACACTTATGTGCTAGGATTCCACAGGACAATGTCATCATCCAGGTATGCAAGCCAGGTCAACGGGAGCAGTTTCCTGGGGTTCATCAAGAATTGTCTTGCACTCATGCATAATATCGTCTGGAGCGCCTGAGTACCCCCATTTCCCGATTTAACCAAAAATATGTGTCACAGCATTGCGATCGCCTGTTACATGCAACATGTAACAGAGCCTCTTGATGTCACCGCTCTTCACCTTGTCGTACTCCTACTGTAGTTGTCAATGAACCCCCAAGAAGGCGCAGTTTCGAATTGAAGTGAATCTTGTATCTTTGAAAGATAACTGAGTCGGATCTAGGCTGTTTGGAGTTGAAGATTCCGGGTACAATGTGGCAACGTTCACCAACACCCTTGTCCTTACTTAGAGAAGCGAGCTTCCTGAGCTGCGGCAGTCAAGAAACTTGAATTACGGTCAGAGTCTTATAGCTCGAGAAAATCTCTCATTTTCCTTTCTGTTATAGTGCTCGACTATCTCGAGATAATGCGAAGATTATTTCAGACTGCTCATTAACTTCCAACCATTTTCCTGCAAGATATCATGAGACTGTGACTTGCACGTACATGAGTGAGAACTATATAACCCCCTGTATTTTCCTTGCGTCGGCTACCTGCCCCTTTTCTCCCGTTCCCCTTAGTCTTGGCCTTTTGTGGAAGCGCGTATCGGTGAACCGTTACGCTGGTGACGGAGACTTCGTTCTTGTAGCCACATGATAGTACGCGTACCTTTAATGATAACCAGTAAGAAAGGCCTGCGTGTGACTGAAGTAAAACGCTGGTCTAGCTAAATACCTGCCAATAGTATGAAAGAATGTACAGCAGTGGATTGTGAACCTTCAAGCGGCAAGGTTCAATACTTTAAGCTGCCTTCACGTGATGGGCAAGAAGAAATCGTCAACCCCTGCTGTCAAAAAAGCGCGCCCAAAGCTCGAGACAGTATTTGATTGCCCAATCTGCGGTAGCCATTCGACCGTAACCTGCAAGTTTGACAGAGACAAGGGAATAGCTACAGTAGAATGCAGTGAATGCCGCAACAAGTACCAAGTTGACAAGATTACTGTTCTTGATGAGCCTATAGATATATATGTTCAGTGGATTGATGCGTGCGAAGAGCTCAACTCGTGATGTGCCACTTAGCTCGAATCGTGATTGCAAACATGGCATGTAAGCAGTCCCGTTATCGTTTCTCGCCAGGATGACGGAAAAAGCAGCTTCTGTGTCAAACTGATTCGCGTGTGATGGCATAAGCTCCTAGGTTGCCTTAACATTGACCTGCGAGAGGCTCTACGAAGGGTATTGTTTTGTGTGGGCACGACGAGCTCTTGAAAATTAAATATAAGCCATTACTTCATGCGTAGTGTGATTCACATGTATGAGCATCAGAGCAACGCGACAGGTACAATGCACACCGGCGCTACGTACGATCAGCAGCACGATGTATTAGTTTAAAAAGCCTCGCTTATCAAAAATGAATATCTTTGCTTAACTTGATGCGAGAAACCTGGCGACCTTGCCCTTTCCGTGCTCGTCGGCTCTGCAACCCACCTGGACTCTCGCGTGTTGTCAGTGCCATTTCACTATGTACGTAGTCAAATTTGCTCACTTTTTTTTAGAACCCGAAGTAGCTGTGGCAATGCAATCTAGTGCCGCTAGTTGACTAGAAATAATCCTCTCGAACCGCCTGCGAACGTCTGGCCTTTGTTGACCCGAAGAGCCAGCTGCTCTTTGACAAACTTGGTTGGCAGTTTCTTCGCCGATAGACGGAGGGTTTAAACTACTCATCGTAGAAAGTAACTCGAGAGCGGTTGCCGAGACGTCCTGCACACTGCACCTGTGCTTAGCATCGTCCGCAACAACGATTTCGGGGCGTTCAGATGGTTTAAAATATGAGAGCATCTTATCACCTGGTCGTGACCTTTCAGAGGCCTTCTCTGATGAAAGGAAGTTGGATGAGACCCTTGTTTCAGTAAATCTTCATGGCACTGGAAACTTTGTGGACTTCCGAGATACTGAAGGGTGTTTCCAATGAAACTATCTTCAGCGTGTGTCTCGTGCTTGAACTGGGCACGTGTTTTAGGTAGACAAGGAGCAGCTGCAAGCGTAGCTGGATCCAAAGGGTATCTGTCATTGTCCTCAGCTTCTCCTGGACCATTGTCTGATTGTGAAACAACGAGCTGAATGGAAGGCTGACTTTGATTGTCCGGATGAATATTAACCACTGTTTCAGAGAAGCCTGTATGACTTGGCTGGTGTTGTGCCATTCCCTTTTCTGTAGAGTGCAGAATTTTGTCCAACATGCCGCCAGACTGCTGGGAGGGGGGCGCCTCTTTTGACTCCTTAGGAGCAACAGCGTGGTGCCCACCACTGAGAGGCTGACCCTCAAGGAGTTCACACTCCCCCTCAGCACTTATGGGATATTGTACTTCAGTCCAGAGCCCTATTGTAGATCCTGGAAGCTTTTCCAAGTCTGTAACAGCAACTCGCAAATGTCCAGTCACAGTGATGATATCAGCTCAATGCTGGCAAGATACGCCAGTGACAGGACAGCGTACCAAGAGCTTGTGTGCCGAGGCAGGAGGCACCGGAGCCGCTGAGGTTCCCCTCGTTTGCAAAACAATCTGTTTGGGGTTCAACAGCTGGATTACCCTCTATAGACAGCCAGCATTTGGATTTGAAGGCGATGATGTTAGCGGGCAGGGTTTGGATTCCATTATGGCTCAAATCCAAACACTTCAGGCTTGGCAATTGAGTCACTGATAAAGGAAACGTGTAGAATTGATTCCACGGCGCCAGCAGCCTCTCAAGGAGGCTCAAACCTGCACACACTTCTCCAAGGCACTGCTCAAGCTGTATCCAGTTTCCTCTACCTAGGCAATTTTTCAGGTTGCGGGCCGTGTGGGTGCATGGCTATCACAAAAATGCATGGCTATCACACCCTGTAAGAGTGGTAAGTTGCCGAGCTGATTGTTGCCAAGAGCAAGCAGTGTGAGCCTCGTGAGCAGGAGAAGGCAAGGTGGGAAGGAGTTCAGCCTATTGTTTTGAAGGGAGAGTGCTTTGAGGTTCCCACAGGTGGTGATAGACTCAGGTATGGCACTCAAGCTGTTGAAAGCCAGATCTAAACGTGTCAAGCAGTCCGCATGCCACAGGACCTCGTCGGGGAGCGCTGAGAGTGACAGCCGTTGCAGAGTAAGTGCAGGCTGTGTGGGGTTGAGGAGGTCCAGAAGCCGGCAGTTACTGTGGCTTGGCTGGTACTGCTCAATTTCACTCTGCAAGAAGAGCGGTCTTGTGTGGTTTGCATGAGCAATGTGATGAGGTTGGGCTTAGTTGGTTGAAGAGGGGCTTTGGAGCGCGCTTGCAGGGCTAGATCCAGCAAATGCTGACAGAGAGGGTTGCCGATGACTACGAGCTTTGTGAGGTGAGGCAGCATGCCTAAGGCTTGAGGCAGCTTTCTCAGGCTGTTGTGAGATACATCAAGCTCCCTGAGTGCTATTGAGTAAGCCATACTGTGTGGGAGGTCAACAAGGTGGAGCCCTGACAGGTCGAGGGACATCTGGGTTGTGCAGTGGACTTGGATGAGTAACAGTGGATCTTTCTTATACATCTGGTGCCATACAGGGTCCATGCTTTCTCCATCTACCTGTAATTGGTGGTCTTTGTCTGGAGGAATGTGGGGCTGTATGTGTGTGTGTGTGTGCTGTTGCGTGGAACTTGTTAGAACTCTGAACAAAAAGAAGTAATGTGGTGGAGTCTGCCGTTTTTTACACAAGGGCTGATGGCCTAAGCAAACCTGCAATGCTGTTAGATTATGTAGCCTTGAAAATTGACTGGTTATGTTGTGGCAACCTGTGTGCCTCAAATTGAGCTCTCGGAGAGAGAGTAGGTGGAATATTTGTGGAGGGAAGCCTCCAGGAGAGGGCTGGATTCTGGGGTCTGGACTGCACTCGGCTTGCTGTGACGTGGCTTTTTCACAAAGATGATTCCCCAGGGGATTGAATGCCAGGTTAAGTGCCTGGAGGTTCTTGAGGCATGACAGTGAGGGTGGTAGTGTTGAGATCTTGTTGAATGATGCATCCAGAAACTGTAATGCTGTTAGTGAACTGATACTAGGGAGACTGAAAACATTATTGCAGGCTATGTTCAGCTTGGAAAGGTGAGTGAATTGCAGTGTACAGGGAGGCAGGTATCTGCGTGGAGGTGAGATACAAAATGGTTGAATAGCTCTCATGTGTGTGTCATGGTACACTTACCGCTTGTTTGTTGTTCTGGGGGACACACTTGAATTGATTCTCTGCCAGAAATAAGTCACAGAGTGGGAGAGAGTTCAAGGCGTCTGGGAGTGAGCTGAGGCTGTTTCTTGTTGCATATACCTGTTGCAATTTGGTTGATGAACTCAACCCGGCAGGCAGCTTTTGCAGATTGTTGAATGCAACGTTCAAGATGCAGAGATTGCTCCAGGAAGTAGCAAGTTCCTCGGAAATGCTTTCGAGCTGATTGTGTGCTGCGTTGATGACCATTAGACTGTGCAGTGATGAGAGAGGTGCAAGAGTTGTGACCATGTTGTCTCTAATATCGAGTACAAGAACTCTCTGATATCCGATGCAGCTCACAAGATTGGAAGGTATTGATTCAAGTCTGTATGATCTAAGGTCAAGGGCATGCGTAGCCTGATCCCTCTTTACTAGGGAGGCAGGATCGCTCGACACTGCTGATGTCACTTGTCTGCATGATGAAGCCGTGCTCTCTGCATAAGGTTTATACCGTAAGGTTGGTGAAGAAGTACTCTGATCACACAATCACCCCCATTGTGTAGGAAGTTTGCCATTTCGGAGGGCGAGTGCGTGTGTGACGCCCCTCCAGAGTTTTGCGTACCGTTAAGTAGGGCACGGGGCAACGTGCGTATTTCACCAGTTTGCTGGATGAATTGTGCAATGTAACTCTCTATTAGTCGATATTGCTCGCATAGAATTCTCAAATACGTGAGAATAGCTTCTACCTGCTCCGGGATGTCCACGCTCGTGACCTGTTGCGGTATGAGTAAATCAGGGTTCCCTTCCACGTTCAGCCACATTAAAGGTAGCCATCCAAGTGCTGAAGGGAGTTGTTTCAATTTATTGTGACTTATATCGAGGTGCTCCAAGTTGCTCAAACTGTGCACAGGGCCTTTGATTGCCGCAATTTCATTCCTGGCCAGGCCCAAGTGGGAGAGAAGATTACAACTACAGATAGCGGAAGAAAATATCTTTAAACGATTGCAGGCTACCTGCAACTCTTAGGAGGGGTTATTCTATGCATAGCTTAAATGACCACTTAGCTGCATGGTGAGCGCTCCACCTTCAGCGTTACAAGACTAGAGCAGCGCCCGATTTGCTTGGGGATGCGCCTTATCTTATTATGAGAGCAGTCTAGATCCATAAGACTTCCAAGATTTCCAAGGCAAGTTGGCAGTTCTTCTAGGATATTGTGGCTCAAGTCGAGCTGTGTGAGATGCACGAAGTACTGAAGTGGGAAGGTAGCGTTCTTGAGTCTATTGTTGGATAAAACGAGCTGCCGCAGATTCGCACAAGTAGTGAATTCTGTAGGAAACTGCGATAAGGAGTTGTACCCTAAGCGCAACGCTGATACGCAGGGCAGCTCTTCACCATGGCCGTGGGCATCAAATTTCAAATTTGAGGTAAAATCTAGTTCGCGTAAACCTGAACTACATTTAGCTCTCATGGAGGTCTCAAATTCAACATCTGCTGCGGGTTTGTCACAGTAGCCAACAACTCTAAAACAATGCGATTCTCCTTCCATTCCGGAATCTTTACAAGCCTTGCAAAAGTGAGGTCTACGTACTGTCACCCCCATTTGAACACGTCCTGCTCCATTCAGTTCTCCTCGATGGATCTAAAACAGTGCAGGCGCTTGTGGCAACATACCGAAGGTTCCGGAACGGATTCGTGCCAGATTAAACGTAAACTTGGTTCAATCAAATGACTGGACACATGCACGCAATCACTAACTCTTGAAAAAACCAACCTCTGTTCGGGGCCTTCCTGCGGATCAGTAAGCTTGACGGGGTTGCAGTCATAGTGATCACAGACTGCCGATTCTGTCCACGTTTCTTTTGACAGCGGCAACCGAGCCAACATCAGAACACGTTGCACAGTGAAATCTGTGGTATTTTACAGACGTAATAAAGGCAGCAAGACACCAAAAGTCACGCTGTACTTCCAACCCCTAGCAGTCCCAGGCTAGCTAACGAACTACATTCAAAGTGTAGAAAAATTACCAGTGCATAATTCATACAAGAGACCTACTGTACCGCTCTGGTCGTCGTGCACTGCCTCTCTCTCGGTCTCTGGATCTGGATGCTCCGCGCATGCCGCCTACTCCACCCGACATTTCATGAGTGCTGGACGGCTGATTCCAGAGTGCCCTTTCCCCCCGGTCGATCGAACCGCGCCGCTGATCACTGCGCCACGCTGGAGGTGCTTCGTCGCCTTGCGCCTCCCATCCCGTCATGTCAAGTGGCTTTGCACTGGCAAAGTATCCACTGAAGCCACTGCACGTGCAACGTTCATATTCAACTCAGAGGAACGCGCCAGGTGATTACCTCGAGGTCAGCCCAAAATCAAGTCTACACAGCTCTTTCAGGCGAGATGCATCAACACATTTCAACCCCTGGCAACGACTTGTACAACAGCCGCACTTCTACAATTGCATCTGTGACAGGCATACAAATGCCACAAATGTTGGAATTAGTACAGCAGCCCTGTTACATAGTGAGGTATTACTATCTTGATACAAACGTATTTGTGGTGTTGAATACTTGTTTGTAATTCAATTGCCCGTTCTGGGCATGGGTAGCGCTATAAACAGAGCACGGCCGGTGAATAGCGTTGCAGCGAATGTTCTGTGACACTGGGTGCATGAGTTGTTAGCTCTTGTCTTCAAGCAAGGCAAGTGATTGGGAACTTGATGTTGTGCACGTGTGAAATGATATTGAACTGTATTGATGGGAATCACTTGTGCAGATTGAATTACTGCACAAGTGAATCGTGAAACCAGTGTTCTGCTTTACTCCTGACGGCCAATGCTCAGGACAGAAAGCATATTGAATGAATCAGTTTGTGAGAAGTCACTAGTAAGAAGGCTGCAAGTCACAGGCCAGACTTAACAATCTTCTCCTATCCAAGAAGTACTTTCATTACCACTTTCAACTTGATAAACAAAGATACTATCTCGAAATCCTGCCCTAAACGTAGGGAAGCATCAGTGTTACCATCAAACAGGCTGATGCCACGTACTCAGCTGTTCAGCTGCAGGAGGAGTACACAGGATACCATAGCATTGTCGAAAATACATTGACCAGGACCTTAGCCTTGCAGGGCTCTGTGTATATACATATACTACATTGAGAAACCGGGATGGGATGGTAATACGTTGGCACTGCATACCAGCACCCAAAACCTTTGATTGTAACAGTATTGACCATAATCAATCAGAGAAACGGCCACAAAGGGGCTGAGCAGGGGCGTACGTGGAGTCGTAGTTGACGGCTTTCAGCAGCAATGCAGCTCTTTCATATGGCGGGAAGCCCCTGTAGTGAAAGAAGCAGTGGTCAGTGTGGTAAATCAGGGCTGGAAACAACCTGTCAGATAGCTGTGATCTGCCTCCATGGAAGCTGCTAACGCTGGCGAGTGTGTAATCTTGCAACCACAGGCGATTTCTAACAACTGACTACCTACGAATTCTTCTTTATATTTCAGCATGGCATTGGTGTGCAGAGTAAGGCAAGAAAAGGCACAGGAGAGAGCGCACGGTGGAGCAGTGTCAGATACGCGTTGATGGCTGCCCTGAGAGTGGACGCTGGACCCTGCGCTTCCACGGTCCATACTCAGCGATCTGCTATGGTCACGTGCCGTGCCATGGTATGACCTGTCAAATGGTGAGCGGCCTCTCTGGCGCAGTGGGAACGAGATGCCCCCTGGCTTTCCACTCACATACCTACCCACATCTCTCTCAAACCTACATCAAGCACTCAAGGCAGGTTGGTCAATTACAGCTGGCAACAGGGTATTGTTGTGCCTTCAATCATGAGCACCAGGACTGCTAGACAACGAGCAATCCCTACTCTCTGCAATCCCTACTCTTGAGATCACTAATTGCCAGCTGCTAAGATCCCAAGAAGCCAAATGCAGAGGGAGTTGACAACGTCGTCCAAAACCAATCACTGCTTTAGTACTCAGGTGGCATGTCTGGATGTACTTGGCATCAGTTTCATCTACCAATGTGACTTCAAGGGTGAGTAAGCTGCGCAAAATATAAGTGGTTGCTGTACAAAGTATACTTTAACTCGAAGCAGGAGAAGGAGGGTTGTTTGGGATGCGTATGAAGAGAATGGGCGCAGGCTGGTCTATAGATCATACCGATGCGTTGTGAACGAACATGCTTACCAGTGAGAATTTATGGTTCAGAGATCTCAGCATCGACCCAATTGTAAACCTTTGGCATAGGAAAGTAATGCAGCGCGCCAAAATGGCGAACAGTAACACTGTGGTGGCCTTTCAAAAGCCGACGAACTTGCATTGGAATAGAAAAAAGAAATTTACCAGTAACATAACGCTTTCACCTCATATGCAGACAGCATGAAGAAAGAAAAGGTAAGTTCGTAACGTTGGTAACAGAGTGATCGTCCTGCATGTCTCAAAATTTTTGAAGCGGTGAAAGCGTGGTTGTTCCGGCGAATGGTGTCCTGGCTTTCCCATAGATACGTGATATGATGTGTCTTACCTTGGAAATGTTTATACCAAGGAAGAAAGGCTCAGAGTAAAATATTTGATGGGTGAGATATGCGGAAGCGGGAAAAAAAATTAAATGTGCAGCGTAATGTCGCCAGTAAGCTCAAAACATCGAAGCAACCCTTGAAAAGAAACTATTCGTAACAATTACACTTTCGCCGAATTAACAAAAAATAAAAAGCTTCGACGTAACGTAAATCAGGCTCAGATGCCAAAGGTTTACAATTAGTATGGTACTTGACACAACACGGCCGTGGAACCATGTAAGAGCGACACTTGCGGAGAGTCTCACAAGGTGAAGCAGTATCAAACAAACGAGGTGTTATTCTGGTGATGACCCTGAACACTATGAAGAACATAGACGTGTCAGCGGTACACCCTGCAGGTACTCAGGAGCGCAGCAGGGCACGCAAGCGAGTTCAGCAGCAGAGCGGCGTGACGATATGAAGCGCAAGCATCACGAACGTGGGACAGATGGGTATAGTTTCGTGCCGTTGAATTTTGTGGTAGATTCGGAAAGCCGGTTGAGAATCTCATTCACGAAATAGTCAACTGTGTTAGTGCGAGTAGGAACGTTGACAAAGCAAGGTTTGTGCGCTTTATGCACAAGGGGATTAGCCTGTCGTTAAGAGGCAATAAACTTATCTTCCAGCGATTCTTTGCTTCGTTAGCTCGAAAGATCAGCCACAGCTTCCAGCAAGGAGCACGTTCTCCATCTTGCCACTAGACATGCATAAAATTCCGGTCGAGTCAACTACATGTTTGCTGGTTTGCAGCCAGAATTCGCCTTAATTGCATCTTTAACTTGACGGTACAACATAACTGATGATTTCAGTAAGCGTAGGGTATCACAGCTCCACTCAAACACCTCGCAACAAGCTGAATAATAGACAATCCAGTCAAGAATCTTTTCATAGTAATTCAGTATTCTATACTACATGCCAGCCAGTTGCACAGCCAGTGTGGCTGGTGTGTTGCGACAGTCAACTCATGGTTCCCCCTAAAACATTTGAAAAGCTACACTTTGTTGTTTTCAGTACATCTTCTAACAGCACTCACTTGTTTCAGAGCTAATTGGCTAGGCCCTCAGTCCATCTCTACAGATTTCTGGAACCTGCCTACTACAAAGCAACATCTGATCAGACAAATCTAGCTTCACACAGCTCTTGCATTAGATTACATGGAAGCTATGCACAATTTGAAACAGTTACTAAAAGTAATAGGCGCTTAGATGTTATCCGTCTTATTCGTGTCCACACAAGCACATACGTATAAAGGTATGAATAAAGGACTGCACTAGAGTGTGATCCCCAGGTTCTTCATCCCCAACTACATGTGAGGGAACAATTCAGGCCAATGGCATTGGCACTCTTCAATATACAGACGCCAAAACTACTGCCATTAAGGCTCGCTATCTTCAATGGACTAACAAGTTCTACACCAGCTGTATACAGCTCTATCCAGCTCCCCACCCTCAACAGTGGAAGATACCTACTTCTTATGTCTAGGTTCCACTGGTATTCAGTAAAATCAAAGTCAACATCTACCAACTTTCAATTGGAGAGTTCATCGCTTTTTGTTTGATTCAGGAAGGGATTGCATCGAGGTGGGTTGGAGAATGAACATACAAGGGGAGCCGTAGCTGCTGCAACGACCAGATTCTTGTGAAAAAAGTGAAAAAAGTGGGTATGAATCCTTGTTTCTTGTCCTAGATTCTTGTCTCGATTGCGAGGAAGGATGCTAATGCTACAGATCGCTACACCCCGGTACAAAGACATGGGTTGTGAGTCTCCGGAAAGGAGGAGCATCACACAACTAAGACAGTAGGCCAAGAGTTACTTCGAAAAATTTCAAGCTTCATTTTCAATTTTTTACACGATGATCATACCGCTTGCCCCTTCCGCGGAGGCCACCTCTTGGAGAACCCCGCATTCCTTCACTGCTGTCCCACCCGCGTCCATAAGTCCGCGCGCTTCGTATCCCCCTACCAGCTGCAAGCAACGGCGCTGGTGTGCCAGGCATTGTCTGTGTCTCAGGGACAGCGAGATTGACGCTGATTTTTCGTCCGTCTAAGTTTGAGCCATGCATTTCTTGAATAGCGTCTGCTAGAGATTCATGGTCGCTAAGATATACGAAACCGAATCCCCTACTTCGTCCAGTCTTCCTATCGATCATAACCGTGGCACGGATGGCGCCGTACGGCTGGAATGCTGCAAAGTGTAAGGTTTGATGAACACGCCGGTCAACCATAAAAAGCCAACCGTAGTGACATCATTTGCACGTAATTCAAAGAGCTAAGTTTGGATGTCGGGGTATTCAATACCTTCTTGCAAGTCAGCATCTCCAAACTTGTGCGATATTCCTCCGACGAACAGCTTGTGTTCTTGACCAGAAGGTGAAGCCCTCCTCATGTTCCCAATTGCTTAGAGAATCCTGTTCCAAGTTGATCATTCCATTGCTTTTTACATGGTTAGCTCGCAACTCTAGTTGCGTTCCCTGCTCATGCTCGGCAGCTTGACTCCGAGGGTCTACCGCTATCAATCTGATCCGGTGTCAAGAGTTAGTGTATAACAGAATACAGAAGATACCTAACATTTCTCTTCACATGACTCAATATGTATTGCTGTCTTAGAGTTTAAAAGCCGCACTGCTTATTCCGCGTACAACGGCGCACGCTCGTACTCAATCAGTGCAGTTGTATTGGTGCTATGACACAAGCATGGGTACAAAAAAGTATTTGGATTCGTCTCAATTTGTGATAAGGACATGAATGTGTGGGCGGTATTTCGCATATTGTGATGCATTGTGATAGGTCAGTTGCTTTGTCTGTAGTATAAACAGGACAGTTTAAACACACATGAATACACATTGTTGCAAGGTTTCCTGTAACCCACTCTATGTTATTCTGGTGAGCCGGCCAACATGAAATCAGGTACGGTTCGTGATTTAGGGCCTCCATTACATCTCTCCTCTCATGATTCTAGGGATTAACCGCGAGTATGTAGAGGTCCAACTTCGAATAGTCCAGTGTCTAAACCGTTGTAGCATTATTGGTTCATCGGGTTGAGGAGCCATTTGCTGTTCCCAGCTTATTCACCATTGGTTCCCTTAGGCTTGTGCTACCCGTAGACACACTTATATTGATGTGTTAATCGTAGCTTCGCCCTTTTTCCAAGGTTCCTTTTCTCATTTTGTAGCTCGCTCTTCCTTTCCCCACGCCCTTGTTAATGTAATGAGACCTTGAATGGTTCTGCTGTACGCAAGTACGATTGTCTGTGATAAACCATGCAAGTTAACATACCTGCACTGTTATCTGAGTGATAAATGGCTGATATTATGTACGAAAATTACATTCCTGGATGGATAACCATCTTGGAGATGTTCAATTACACTATGTGCCTAGAGTTGCCAGCAAGTGACTAGCCCCAGCTACTGTTGTAGCTGCTTTGAGGGACACGAGATAACCCCAATGGATAATTTTTGTATAATTTATGACTTCTGAATCACAATACAGTACAGTTTTGTTATACCAAGCGACTATCCAGGTCTGGCAAGTTTCAAATAGCACGGCTAGAGCTGTAACCTATCAGCATGATGCTCTCCTGCCAAAATGATCCAGGGCAAAGGACCCCTAGGCATTGTTTTTCTAACACCCAGTTGCAAATCGTCACTGCATGCACACCTCCAGTATTGATCAAATCTTGCCTGTACTAAGTGCGTTGAGTGAGTATGAAATCTATGTAACTATGCACTTCACAATTTTGATATCGGTGTCTTTGCTACCTGAATACTTGCTGGTTTCATGTGCATGGTTACAAAGTGAAATATGGTTTCACTCCATCTAATGCAGCTTTGCCTTGCAGGCTCTATTACAGACTTGCCTGAGGGGCATTTTGTCAGTACCACCAATTTTTGAAGCCAAGCAGCACGTGTTATATCACTTCAATGTTATTAAACTCTTGATGACCACTTGCAACATGACAGGCTCAGATGCCTTTCAACTTCAGTTTCTTGTACAACCTCTGGCCAAAGCCATCAATATTGCATAACTCCATGTCTTGATCAACTTGCCACCCATTGTTGCCCATCCAGCTCTTCGGACTTCAATGGCTTGCAAGTGTGTCCAAAATCCAAAAAGGTGAGCTTCTGCCATTCAATGGTCAGTGACACATGTAGCTTTGTCGCAATTCAATCTCATTCCACATCTTCAAAATAGTCCATCATTCATGTTTCTGATCGAGCTTTGCCAAATCATCTCCACAAGCTCTGATTAGCAGAAGCATGCCATGGTGTGGACCCCAAATATGAGATGCATTGTCCTCGGTTCGCATGCAAGAGAAATTGCTTTCTGCATCCAAGCTCTCCCGAAAACGTTTTGCCGGCGCTGTTTTCTCCTTATAGGGCATTACTCGCTTGGAGCTATTATTTTCATGGTTCTCAACCGTCAAGTGCTTCCTTGTTGAATTCCTGTCAAGCGCTATCTGAGGGAAAGCCCTAGCTAGACGATCCTCTGCGTCCATGTGTACTTGGATTCGATAAGAGTCCAAGTTTTCGTTGTCATCAATCGTCAAAGCGTTTATTGCGTCAATATAAGCTCGTTTTGCATCTGCGTGTGGTACTTTAACAGTCCTTGCAACGCTGTTGATGGCCATCTGACAGTTAATGCACTGAAGATGTCTCTCGTAAAGGTGGTCACCAGTCAAGTTTCTAACACAAACTTTGCAAGTGAAAATTAAATCTTTGTTACGCTTGGCAGTGGAGGTTGCTGCTACAATCGATGGTGGTTTGCCTTTTGATGGTGTGGCCCTTGGAACCACTTGCACGCGATTATACTGACTTATTGCTGGAGCAACGGGGTGATTGAAAACTCCTTGCATTGATAAGGTGGAAAATTGTGGTGTTGGAGGTACAAAAAAACTTGGCAGCCTGTGCTCCTCGTCGTTATTGGGCGTCCTGACGTGCAAACGATTGTTGGAGAACATTGCCATTGCTTCCGCGAAGCTCATTACTCCTGGACTCTCCATACGATAACACCCTATGTTTCTTGCACCTGAATAATCATTGAGGGAGTTTCCGCCGCATACACCGATGCGTAGGGGTATCATCTGCAGCTGATGCAAGCAACGCAGTTGCTGGCCTTGATAATACACAACATCCTTACTCTTTACTGAAAAGAAAATCATATTTTAATAGTTCACATGAATCGTGACACCGTTGCATGAAGTACTCGACAAAATCCTCATCGGCTGTACGGTGCAAGAATGCAAGCCACGGCTCAGTACCAGGAAGCTCACCTTCGCTGTGTTGCATATTGATATTCTAAAAAAAATTATTTTCACAGGAATGTCTGTGTAAACGTGCTTCCATCCATTATCTGTGCAAGGCGAAAGGTTGGCCCGAGTGACTACCACTGGCTCACCAAACACGCGAAGGCTGCTACAGCTTTGGCTAACACAGGGCTAGTTATTGTCCTTGATGTTGTGGTCATCAATAAAATATTCCAGTCTTGCAGCAAGGAATTGCAACGATGGCAGCAAAAAGTGCGCATGACGCGGCGAAATCGGGAAATTTATCCGAGTCTTTTTGATCCTATAGAAGATTGCCGACGATTACAAAAGATTGCTTGACACGATATTTTTCATTCATGATTTGTTTCATGCACCACTCTGACAAGTAATTATGGTAATATTATCTCTTTGCATCTCTTCATTGTGGGTAGATTTTCTCAACTACACAAATACCGGAGATGGCGAAAAGCAATCTTGACTTCTTTGTTTACGAGAGAACTGGTCTGGGAAGTGCAGACGCCGCTTTATTCTCCATAGCTTATCTTGATGGTTTCCACTCAAGTAGTGCTGGAATGAATCAGTGGAAACAAAACGGGGTTCAAGCGACATTAATTGTGATGTGCTCTGATACGTAAAATCGCGTCAACCAGGTTCAAAACCATCCCTTTCTTTGACCGCCACTGTTGCGAACATAATTCCCCCGGGCCCTTGTCGATGTAAGAAAATAACAATTCGGAGCATGCAGCACCAAGGGATACGAATGAGATTGCGCGCGCGAAAATATTTGTTGTCAATTGAGCTACATCTTGTACACTTACTTGTTCAACCATACTTCACTTCATAAACTATTTGATACGTAGTCTCTTTGACTACGTGGCTTCGTGTCATGCGGCTATACACGGAATGCAGTGGCAACCAATATGGCAAATCAGATCCAATACTGATACTCCTCCTCGTTTCACACTGATCGTTGAACCACCGGAGTTGATTAATATTGTACTTATTTTTATTGCATTCGCTTGTGTTTCAGTACTGTGTTGCAGCATTGAACTTCAGCGCTAGACAAGACTGGCCTTTCCTGGTCTCTCACTGCATAGCAAAATGTCTCGTGAAGCATCTGTCCCCGGGGACGTATGTCTTTGACACCTTCTCCAGACAGTATACATTGAAAGCCCCAGTACATGTACTACTATTGTGAGGATAGGCCGATCTGGAGGGTATCGAATAAGAAAACCATTCGAACAAGACTTGCACTGGCGATTGAGTAATTTAACGCCTCCCTCTAGGTGTACCGTATCTTCCAATTGAGATAACTCAAGATCTAAAATACGTAGCCTCGTGAATTTCCAATAGACAAAGGCGTTGCCGTCACGAACAGAAACTCTCGTCTCTTTGAACGCCTTTGTTACCCTAGTCCGTGGACAGAATGCCCGCCAAGAGAGCGACATAAAACACTGATTAAAGATATGACATTAATGGAGGTCGTATATATTGAACGTCCACAGGGAAAGGATACAAAGTAGATGTTCGAGTTCCAGACGTCTCGGCATTTGTGGTCCTACTTGCAACATACTGGCGACATGGCTGCTTACTGTAGGAGTGACGCGGCTGCCTGATGAATAAAAGAAATTTCAGTGATTTTGCCCCGGATCTTGGGTGACTAGAATGAACATGTCTCCCTGGCCTTTTGCGAGCTGAGCAGGTCGGTGTGCAGGTCTCCCACGTCATGGCAGGCCAGCAATAGAATTCTTGCATCTCGAAGAGTCACCAAGGATAACTTTTTTTTGGTGAGTGACTTCTAATTGAAGTGAAGTGGGATTGCATTGAAGCTTTCTGCAGGTAAAATAACAGCACAAGACCATGAAAAAACTGTACATCGAAGGATTTCAAGTATTGATTCAGCCTTGTGAACTAGTTCGTAATATTCTAGTTCTCAGACCTTGAAAATCAGCCATGGAATACTAGGATGGGGAAGTAAGTTGATCCTTTTCCCTTTCTGGGTTATCCCTACTCTATTGTAAGTTGCACACGGGTAGCTGCTGCGTCTCTTGTACGTAACAGAAGAATTACGTGCTATGAAGTGTACAACAGCTACAGAGGACCATGTTGTGGTATGCATTTCGATGGGGGGCTAGGAGACAACATTCCCAGGTGAAAGGCTGAGAATGTGGAATGAATTGTGGTACAGGGAGAGAACCATCACGATACACTCTTACAGCAGCCTCTGATCTTACCATGGGTTAGTTTACAAGCTGACTACTACTTTATTGAAAACCCCAGAGGATTGTACACAGAGAACTGTGACCATGAGCAAATCGTGTGTATCTTCATCCTCTGTAGAGTTGTCTAACGAGCTCTGTAACAATCAAGCTGATACAGGAGACAGACCAAAGTGACATGTGAACAGAATTAGATCACCAGATCGTGCATCGCAGTTGTTTTGGCTGGACAACTTGGCAACCGTTTTCTGTAAAAATGTGCAAGCTTCAGCTGTACATGAGAGGCTGTGTTGCTTGTAATATACACAAGGTATTCATCACTGTTGCAAGGCAGTGTTTCCTGATTGTTGTGATCCATATCAGTAGGAGGCCATATGTCAAGAGCCTTGCTTGTCTGAATAACTTCTCCTCGGGAATGGTTGCCATTACCGGAGCACACTCTGTATGCAATTTCTCGAGTAACCTATTGTCACGTGTACAGTTGTATGAATGGCAATCCTGATGTAGCATATCGACTCGTGTATGGGACTATGTGTCAAGTTTTTTCTTACAGGCAAAAAGCTTGACTCTTGCGTAAGAAATGGATTGTTTCAGACTCGCTTCACTTCACTATTCAGCAGTTGAGTTTACACTGTTTTAAGAGATGTGTTACATGTTAGGACTACTGTGTTCCCTCGGGTGCAGAAAGCTGCAGACCAAGCATCCCCATCAGACCATCTGCAGCACCTGCCCCACTACCCCCCTCTTCAATCGATCTCATCAAGTCAGCTACACAGTTCATGTCCAAGTTGACACGCTCTGACTTCAGAGCTGTACTCTCCTGCAGCTCACTGTCTAACTGCTTCATGTACTGGTCCATGAACGTACTGCCATCTTTGACGTAGTCTTCTTCTGCAGACTCATCCTGGTTGCTTTCATTTGGGCAGTCTGAGGTAGCTAGTGCACCAATACTGTTACTGTGCTGGGCAGTGAAACGTGCAACATTGCCTTCGCTGTCATCTGAGTCAACAGATTGCTCATCCTCCTCATCATCTGATGCTGAGATACCATCATCGCTCACATCATAGTTGGCATCCTGAGATCCTCTTAGTAAACCCAACAGAACATCCACATCCAGTGAGAAAGACGAAGGATCTGGCTTAGCACCTGACACTCCAGAAGTGCCGTCCACGAACTTTGAAAGCCTCCCTAGCAAATCCTGTGCTTCGATGTCTCCATTCATCTCATTGTCGGGGTTTTGGGGGTTTGCAGTGGGTCGCTTCTGGGTAGAGGTGTTGTCTACTTGTGCATTGTAGGAGTTGAGCCTGGTGTAGAAATCATCTTCAATCCACCTGCCGCACAAAAACTTATGATTGAGCTTCCAACTAGTAAACAAGCAGTTTCTTTCGCTGCCGTACTTACAAACTCGTGTTCACAGCATTGCTGAGAAAACACTGTTGCCTGGATGCATTTGAAACTCAGAGCCAGGGACTGTGCGATGAAGACATGAAGAAAGCATGGCCGCTTTGTCGTGATACACAGAAGACTGAAACGTGCTATTAGTTCATAACTCTTTTCTGTGTGCTTGGTATGGCAGCGCACTTTTCACAGTCCTCCGGCATTCTCGCATTCTTATGCAGCATATCTTCACTCATCCCCGCATCACTAATTTGTTGTAACCTTTCAGCTTCGGATATTTTTGTTTCTAAGTGACTCTTCTTGATTCGGGAAGTCCTCCATGAAGATTCTGCAAGATGGAACAATCTAACGTACTCCTTCGAGCCTTCAACGTGACCTCTGAAGTACCCTTGTTTATGTAACACTTGAACAAACTTTTGCCCAGCTTCAGAGCTGGTAAGCGAATCGCCCTGGGTGTCTGAGGACGAATCCAGGACAGACCTCACGTCGTCCGCATACAGCTGTAGTCCCAAGGCAAGCTTGAAACCCATAAGCGCCGAATTATACGATGCGGCATTCTTATGTGGCCCCATGTAATCCTTGGGGGGCGCGAATTGTGCTGCTCGTAGGCTCGCGAAATGAGAACGTCGGAAGAGGACTGTACAGGTTACATCGCAATTACTAGAAGTAATGGCGACCCCAGTTCGTCTGCAAAACTCGTTTTTCGTCATCGCTTGTCGCATGTTTTTGGGCTGACGGCCCAAGAAGGCCCGCGAAGCAGCAGCAACGAGCGCCGGGTCTTGGCATAGAACACAGGCAGCAAATCGAGGAAGGATGACCTTTGCTCTATGCTGCTGCTCGCGAATCGCTGCTGGAAAGCGGCGCTTCTGCCTTTCGATCACACACTCCTGTATCTTTTCCGAGGCAGTTGTTTGCTCTCGGGCGTCAAGCAAGATGGATGTCGCCTTCTGCAAAGTCAGCTCCTTGAGGTCCTGCCCGCTAGCACTGTGCATAGGAATCATGTGAAGCCTTCCTTGGTGAATCCATATCCTGTTGAGTGAAATCTTGTCGATGGAGCCGTACTTGCTGCTGTCAATCCATCTTGGTAACAAGTCTGCAGCTTCGATAAGCATGAACTGCCCATCAGTGGACCACACTTGTGCAATTACTAGATCCTGGATCAAAAAGCTATATTCAAGTCGCTCCAATTGGATTAGAATACCACCAGTGAAAAAGCACGGTGCATTTTTGGTAGGGCTGACCTTGAACTTCTCAGTCAGGTAGCTAAGTAGAAAAACTGAGAACCATTCATCTTCAATACTTCCATTGTGCCTGAATCTACACCAGTAAACATTGCCCTTATCAACAGCAACCTCCTGAGCGCCCAACCAGGGAACTGGTGCTTCACTGTGGCTGCTAAGTGAAAAGGGTTCCAGTTCCCATACGTACTCAGACTGATAAGGGACGATAGCAGCACTGATTTCGAGTAGCGTTGGACCTGAACGCAGCACCTGTATTTATTTAATTTTAACCTCTTCTAACTTTGTGTGAAGGGGGGTAAAGAGAAGAGTATACCGAATGATACTAAGATGCAGGAAATGCACTCTTCGGAAGCGGCATCCTGCTCCTTATCTTTTTCAGCCATTGCTCCGAGACTCTGCATCTATTGTAAGCAGTTGTTTCAGCTGATTGTATCTCTGTTGAGTTCTAAGTAAGAGCTCGAATGATCCAACGGGCTGGTCGCATAGCTCAGTAAGTGAGAACGACTGAATAGGTACATACAGTAAGCTAAGAACAGAAGCTAAGTCTTGGCGTGTTCAGCTGAAGGTACTTGCTCCTCTTCCATTCTTTCACGGCTTGATCCCCCTTCTTGCTCGCAATCTTAGGCAACGAAAGGTTCCTCTCTCTCCGAAATAATCGCGCACAGCGTTGTCAACGTTGTCAAGCTCAGTTGAAAAGGCCTATTAGATGATGAATTATGCACTCGCAGCTTACATTTCCCAAACATAAGCTCTTAGTTAAGCGAGCAGAAGAGATGCGAAAAAAATCGAAACGCGGGCAACGGCTTCGAAGCTGAGCGGGCCATGAGTACATGCTATACGTGGAACTAAGACAGTGTCATAGGAAGAAAAGAGAAGTACAGATTCTGTATGAATGTCACATCTTTACACAATATTCATTAATTATGTTCATTGGTCTCATGGTGATCCCCCGCTTATGGCCATATATGGCTTCGCACTCGACAAGCCCGGATGATTTATTAAAATGGTTGCATCCGGAAACAAGAAACGTTGCTTGTGTGGGCACTTCTATGAAACACGTGGTCTGTATAGCCAGCAATTCACAACCATTTTATTTCACACTGCGTTTGACATTCTCTTAGTTTCGTCGCCGTTGCAATTTGCACCATAATATGAACATACTGTGTACTCCGACAGAGGGATCAATTCCATATGCTCTAAGATGTACTTATCGCAATCAACCAGTGTTATCGCAACTACACGATGACATCCTCCCCCTCGCCCCCCAAAGACGTATTCAGAGCTGGGACTTCCTGAGATGCAAGCCGAGCCAGGCCGCTTTTCCTAGCAGCTTTGAGTTTATTGATAAATTTGTGAACCAGCAAATCCTTGTGCACACTTGTGGTTTTATCAATGTCGGGTATTTCCATGCGCAAGAGGCGGGAAAACTGTCTGAAAGTGATATGTGTTCCATGTCCGCGTACTCCACCATTTTCCTGCACGCAACCGGTCACAACCATAATTTATGCTAACTGACCAATATCCGCCTTCTGGACAGGGTGTGACTCACCTCGTTGACGATGCGTGACATCTGTTTTGACAGCCAAGAGCAAACATTCGGGGGGTGACCAGACCTGGTGACCCAAGCTTCGAATGCTTGCGAATCCATCCATGCACTATCTCTTGTATACATATAGAATAGCTCTTGCAACGGGGAGCTGTTTGCAATGCCTGCGTGTCTACTTCTCAGGCGCACCTACACAGGGGTAACCTCACTTGAGCCCAAACACCAAGCAGATGGGTTCCCCTTTCTCAACTGAAATCCACTATCTCTGCCATTCCACGTGTGTTGGCACAGTTGTATAGTGAGAGTGTGATTGCCATTTGATACTATAACTTCATGAGCAAGTATGGGCGGGAAGTACTATCCAAACAGCTCAAGTTATTTGCTTGTTGTCATTGGTGCAGGAAGATAGCCATACACACCAACAACTTGAAACATAATTCCCAAGTAAATTTGGTCAAGACATGTCAAACCTGTTCGTTTTAATGTTGGAGAAGGGGGACAACATGATTAACAAAGTACAGTTTGCAATGTTCAATGCTATCTGATTGATGCAAATAATAATCTATGAAGTATGGATTTGACAAGCATTTTTTCTATCACAGGATGAACAAAGCTTGGTCGGTTCACAGTGCCATAAGGAGCTGGCAAACAGAAGCAGACCAGTTTACGGATGAATCTATTCCACACTGCCTCCCAAGGGGCAGTGGCGTGGGTGGTGAGGTTAAGGGAGTCTGCACACATCCAAGTGGGGACGAGGGAGCGGTCTTCTGTGTCACAATCATAGTAAGGTGACACATCCATGAGGTATTCATGCCTTAGCCGCTGGGCAAGCTTGATACGTATTCCAGATCGATCATGAGGGGTCAAATTTTGTAGCATGGCGGGATTCAGTTTGCAAATAGTTTCCCAGGAGTCTTTGAATAGCATCTGGACATGGACTATGGGGGTTCTGGACTCAGTTGTTAGGAAACCCAGCATGGATGAGCTCTCAGGGAAGGACTTCATCTTGCCTGTGTATTCACACAAGACTCTGAGGAAACAGCTTTTGTGAACAGTCAACTAGTACGGAAGAAGTGTCAACATGAGCTCATATGTGGACAGTAGAATAGCAATTTGGAACAACTGAAGGGCTCTTGAATGACTGCGAGGAGTAACATATGGACCAAGATTAGACAGTGTATATCATACCGTGTTATGCTTATCACTGGTGGGCTTTTCTTACACTTGGAACACTGAATGAAACGATGAAGATTTGAAGCAAAATTGTGTTATGTTAAGGGCTGAACTTCTGTAATGATCAAGCTCTATTTGGAAGTTTCAGATAGTGCTCCTTGCTGGAACAGTAGACTGATCACTCGAGCAAGAGGAATAAAGATACACTGGATTTCAGGTGATGTACTTACTGTAAAAGCTCAACAGATTGAGCACACATGAGAAACTACATAATTATCTTCCGGCTTACTGGAGCTTTGTCTGGCAATAGGTGGGGAGAACAGGTGATTGTAGCAGCGCTGGCAAGCATTACAAGCACAATTTGTCAAGGCACACCAGAGAGCTCAAGATTCCACCAATTTTGAGACTCTGGGTCATTGAGGGCTTCCTTAATGAGAGTGTGTACCACTTCTTCATGCTCTGGATTAGAGCAGTCCAGGAACCAATGGAAGCTCAGATGGCTGGGGCACCGTTTCATGATACTGCGAGGGCCTAACCTTAGTAACAGTACACTCTGCTCTAACCCCTACACTCCGATTATTCCTTTACCAAATAAGTATTCAGGTGACATCCTCCCAGACATTGTTCTTGATTCGCAGGGATAATGTGCAGCTAGGTGTCCAGGTGTTGGCCATCACAAAGTGCTCCACATGTCAATGCATGGAAACTCAATCAGACTGAAAGGAGGGACGGTAGACACACCGACAATTGGTATAAAACCTTCCAGAAGTTTTCACAGTCAAGGCAGCGGCCCCAAGAGGAGACAGCCACCTCCACACGTGAGGGTGCAGCACTGAAGCACTGGATACATTGAATTATCTGGTCTGAAGTAATCCAGAGGCCACAGATACGCTGCCTCCATTGCATAACAACTTCAGTTTGGAGCTTCGGCACTGCACACCAGCACTTTGTCCCTAGTCTCAATTCTAGTTCACGTTAGGCCTTCAAATCTCTCATGCCTCCAATTCAAGGATGAAATGACCACTAGAAATGAAGGCAAGTAATGTCCTCCTTTCTGATTTTCAATTACATCTACCACCTTTGGCAGCACCGCAGATACTGAAGCAGAGCCTTGGCTGCACTTAATCTTGTTCGAAGCTGATGATTAGAAGCTTATACTTCCTCCATCTTTTCATTCAAGTCTTAGAACTCCGCAAAGCATTGAAGCACAGCATTCCTATGATTGCTTTTGTAGTCAGGTTTTCCCAAACATCATTGGGTGATACTGGCACCCTTGTCAAGTAACATGTAGATACTCATTTTCCTCACCAATCCTCCGGAGTTTCATTTTATGCATCACAAACGTGCCATGATAAAAGGTGTTTGAACCCAGAATATGAGAGATGGAGCCTGCTTGAATAGCACACATAAACTGTTTCCAGTGCTCCGTAAAATTGGCATACTGCAGAGGTGGGATCACCTTTAGGTAGGACTGCTTTGCCATCTACAAATTTCACACCACAGTCGACAAGAACATTTCGGAGTTTGATATTCGTTGCAGCCTTTGCATCAGCGGGAGGCTTGCTCTGAGAGATGTAGTCAAATGTTAATGTCCCAGAGCTGGGGATGACACCACCCCAATCATCTGGAGGTCCAGCAGATGCTGAGAACTTGCAGATGTCAGTTGCATGCTCAAAGCTGCACAGCACCATGTTTTCGTGTCCACATTGCAGCTTGCTGTTTCCCGTATATTTGTGCACAAAAGCTCATCACTGTTTTCCCTCATAATTTTCTAGCACAATCACTTAGATTAGATGAAAAGTAAGCACGTCAAGTGTGCAGTGTGGCTGTGCTTGTTCAGCTTGAGACAGAGAGAATATCATCATGCATAGGCGTCAAAAGGTAGCACATGATACACGTTTGCTTACAGGACTCACTGTAGTTCACTTTTTGAGTCAGTACCATTCGTTGACACAAGGCCGAGTCGTGTCAATGAAAGTCGACGATTCAGGGAGATGAAACTGGTATCTGCATGATGATTCACATGCGCTCAACCGATTTAGCTTCCGTAAACTATTTGCTGCATTTCAGGTTCACAGCTAACCCATCAATGGTTTTACAAGTTGAATGTGAGGCATCCAAAGGTTCCTTCTCAAGAACATCAACATGCAAGGACTTGGATAATGAGGGTGATGAGATTGTAAGAGCCATAAATTTTTGGGAGTGCCCAGGGCTCACCAGATGGCATGTCAGTTTACCGAGTTCACAACACTGTAATGCCGGTCCCCTGCACTCTCCTATTTTCACCTAAGTGATCCTACATGTTTTGCCCTACTCTGCCTGCAAACCACACAAACAACATATCCAACCATGAAACCACCAACTCTTCTGGAAGACCCCCAACCGATAAGTTCATCCAGTCAAACAAACTCAATTCTGCATTAATAATGCAATAATTAATAATGCAATAACACTATAGTTGGTACTCAATTCTAGGCCTTAGAAACACAAACCCTCTTATGTAACCCCATGTGACCAACTAATTCACACTGCTCCTGATCCGATATGACAGGATGACAATGATTAGTAATGAATTCACACTCATGTCCAACATAAAATAAGGCCACTACTTGTCAACATGCGTTCCTGTTCATCGTAACCTGCGATATCAAAATTGCCTTTTTGTACACAAGCTCATGACAATCAACTGTGTTGAGAGTTTGCAGTCCACTGAAGAACACAGTATATAAATAAAAAAGATATTCACATAGTTAAACTTTTCCAACATTACCACCAACAAGCCACTCTTGAGGGTTAACGTACATGCCAACAATAGTAAAGAAACTGATGCCCGATATAACAGGCTCAAATTTAGAAAGATCAATGTTGTGTATATATCTGAAAGTAGCAAGCAATGCAACTTTTAACACTAAAGTTTCAGTTAATCATGGTTTGCAGCACTGTAGAAAACAATTCTCGTACTTGCTACCTGAATTGTAGAACTGTTGCTCAACATTTGCTGCTCAAAGTGCTTTGGGACTACAGTGTCTAGGAAACACGATCGATCATACCCTGTTATGTTTGGTTAGAGTCTGACATTGTTACACGGGTGGAGAGTAATTCGAATCTCTGGCAGATTGAAGTAATTAAATGATTGACTAGCAGTAGTTTTGCGCCTGTATAATTCGTGGTGTTGCATGCTATTGTAAAGCTGCAATCGGTAATAAGTGAATGTTATTTTAAAGACTACTAGTGGTCATAACAATATTGAAATAGATCAGCTCTATCCTGTGAGGGTGGCGTGATGGCATAAGCACACATGATGTTTCTCCACGTTAGGGAGGGCTTCTCTTGCATTGCGATGTCCTTGAGGCGGACAGCCAGAAGGTGTTGGTGGGGAATGTTGAGATCAAGCGTGTAATGGCCCGTGGGGTTACTGCCACGAAAGCAAGCTGTGAATCCCAGACGACGCTTGATCAGAGCACCATCTCGCGTGCTCACACTGTCGAAGATGATCCTGTGTCCATCCTCCAGATCAACACAACGCATGAAAAGACAACATGCAGCAGTAACCAGCGTATCTCCAGTCTCAAAGCATTTGAGTAGTCGTGCAATTTGGCCTGAGTAGAACAGATTGAAAGGGGCCATAGAGAGCACTGTACTGAGCTTGGCCGATTCACTGGTGGTAGCTTTTTTGAACTGGCACTGCAGTGCAGACATTTTCTTCCAGTCAAGTACTTGGAATGGGGTAGCATCTGGGGACTTGACATACGCAAACTCCAGCATGCCCTGCGCTGGCATGCCGACGGGCCATTTACAGGGGACCCCTGCACACATATAAGCAAATATCAGCACAAGAGGGAAAGAGAGAGAGGGAGATTCTAGTTCCAAACATATGGAAAACATTGAGTCATACCATCTGCAAAAGGAACGCCATCCACTTTAACTTCTTTCATGAGACTGCCAGACGAACAGCGCTTACTTGCTAGAATGAGCTTGATGGCTATGTCACGCTCGGCTGGCCGTTCCAGCTGTACAGCGTAGATCCCTTCAGGGTATTCTGGTTGGTAAAGACTCTCAGCATCTCCCTCAATCTCAGTTCCATTACCGGTTTGGCTCTACAAGCATTTGCACTACGTTTTGATTCAGAGCAGAACCCAAAAGAACTTGCCCAATGTAATCAAATCCTCGTTCATGACAGTTAAGGTATGCACAAGACAGAACAATATACTGTGTAGAATGGCTTCTTAGAGCCTACTCGTGTTCTGACTTCTTGTGAATAAGGGCTTTTTTGATACCAGAGCAAACCAAAAGATTATTAATCCTACCAGGCTTCTTGGACAAAAATTCAAGAACCAAGGGGATACCAGTTTGCTTTGCATGGTGATAAAAAAAGATCACAGGTTCATGACTAGTTCATGACTTTATTTGAGCCTGCATAATTGCAAATATAACATTATTGAGTGTAAGGGTACCACAGACTGGAGAAGTGTGCAGACCTGCAAGTCAAGGTGCCCCAACGCCTTATTCTTTGTAAGTGAGAGCACAAGCATCTGCTCACTATTGTGGTCAATAGCATTGCCACTTATCATCAGTTGTTCCAGTGTGGTGTTCTTTTCTAATGATGAAGCCAGATAGCTGCAAGAAGAACTAGGTATTCGTGTGGACATCATATTGAGAATCCTCAACCCTTTGTTTACTGCCAGGGCCTTGAAGATTGCCTCAGTACCACCTGCTTCCAACCCATTCCAGGAGAGATTCAAGGACTGCATTTGTGTTTGATGTCAGAATAGCTCCACACACCCCTATGCACAAATGTTTATCCACAATACAAAAACTGATATAACCTTTAACCTTTCCTTTGAATACTTGTGTTGGCAAATACTGAACACATTACTCGGGTATGAGGCCATAAGGACCTGCAAGAAGTGCAGTCACACATCAGTGTACTGAAGCTCTGTGATGGATCTCAATCCTCAATCTATAGAAGAAACAATGCATTTACTCTGTTACACAATGGGCACTTCAACATGTCTGCAATATGTATGACTGCAAATATGTATGACTTAACTATACAATTGTGTTCCAATCTGATGAAGCCACCTTATCCTAGAGAACAGGAGTGTATGTGAACCAGAGCCTTTTCATTGGTGTTGAGAGTGTAACCACACACTCTTGTGTTGGTTTTCAGTACCACTTTTTCCTGGGGTTGCTGTGGCTCACTTTGCAAGCATGAATTCTTGCGATAGCAGAGAGATGGGAGCTCTGGCAACAAACCATGACGCCCATGCACATCAGCTGCCAAGAACTCGTTCCATATTTGTTTGTTTAGTATCATATTGTTGGTTCATGGGTAGAGCTGTGATACAGTTGTATTACAAACAGTCCTCATGGAATCCACACAGATGTTCATGTATGGAGAGGCACAGAAGTTGTACATATTTTTTACAGTTGATGGACCTTTCTATACGGAGTCTGGTTTTCTGGCTTGTACTTTTATGGGTTCAAGAAAGGCATTCTGATTCGTCTTTTTTGCTCTTGCCACTTCAGGTCACACCATTGTTCTAGCATTCTTGTGAATGAGTTCCGAAACTAGGTAACAATCCAAGATCTCTACCTCTGGATAGGGGGTTATGCAGGGAAATGGTTCGTCTTTTGGCATATTCAACATGGAGAGTCCACACTTTAGGAGCACCATCCGGAAGACTTTTATACAAAAGTTCAAAAATCACAGCAGTGTGACACACAATCTTGTCATAGTAGTACACATGTCACAGGGGTTTCAATTACCATTATATGATGACATTAAGAAAGGTGCATCACAAGGGTAGATTTGACAGGGCAAAGATGTGCAAAGGCGAGTCACACCATAAGATGCTTGTTTGAAACAAGTCCCTTGGCTAACAGTCCACCTGCATTTGTGCCCATCATGTTCCAGGAAAGATCTAGATGCTGCAGGGTGGTGTTGACAAGTAGCGCGTCTCCAAGTTTGTTTGCAGTGTGTGTACTGAGCTGATTGTGCCTGAGGGACAATGTTTGAAGCATGCTATTTGTTTTCAGGCTCAACATCTGCACTCAAATCGAGCCAATAGATGTCATATTTGACGAGACGAATACTGGACCTTGACACAAAGGTTCAGCATGATTCCCAAAAACGGTTGCCGATGCTTATACATTGTCACTCACAAAATTCCCTTGGACTTGATCACAACGGCTTCCTTGCTGTATTGTGCAGAAGTATTGTATGCAGTACAGCCCTCACGTTACCCATTCCAAAACAGGGCACCTTGTTTGGGAGTGGATTCCCTCCTGGTGTACGACAAGCAGAGTATCACAGGGGTCTTATCAAAGTACTGTCACCATAATTCAGTACTTAATTAGAAAAATATGGCTTGACTCCTCTCCACTATTTCTGCTGAATACTTTTCTTTCACTAGCTTACGACATGTTGAAATTATAAAAGCACAAGAGCAAGTTTATACTGAAAAATCATGGCTTCCTTTCTGATTCTTTGGCAAGCCCAATACAATCTACACCTCCCATAACACAACAAAAGTTGTCACAGAATTCTCTTGATTATCTTGGACTTTTCCGTCCCCTGAATAGCTCAAGCTGTTATCGCAAACTTCACAGAAACTAAATGGCACATCACCTCCACAATTATCCAATGTAATGATGATCTAAAGCACAGTCCTGTAGAGTGAGAGCTGAGCAGTTACATGATGTTGAGAGTGTGTGTGTGGTCCACTTGAGAGTAAACTATATTTTTGACAGTATACGCTCATCAGGCAATAGAACCCCATAGGTTTTGAGCATCTCTCACATATGACAGTACAAGAAAGAACACACCAACGATACACCTCCTTGGTCTGAAATATGGCAGTCATCCAGAATAAGCTCCTGCAGCTGTTCAGGGCACCGCGTGGGATCGATGACAGCAGCAAGCATCATGATTCCCTCATCACCAACCGTGTTGCAGGAAACATTCAGTCTGTCAAGTGGCCGAGTAAAGGACTGGTCCCCCTGCATCAAATCCACTGACCTAGATGGCTGATGCATGCTTGAGAGTGCAGTTTATACTGGTGAAACAGCACGACCACTTTGCAGCATCCAAACCTCTCAAGTGTAGGTTCAAGTCTGGAACAAGACACATCGTTCTCCATGTTGCTTGAAAGCCTCACATCAAAATGTGGAATGATGAGCTTGAGTTTGGAATGAGTGGTTACAAGCTACTTACAATGTTGTTGAACGGAGACTTACCTGTGCATGCATATTCTTTTCACAGCTGCTAAATGGAGAAATCAAACTGAATTGTTACCTCTGTATTCTGAGTGATTGACAATCGGGGGCCACATTTTGACTCCTAGAGTAAAATGGACCGGCAATAATTTACCTTTTGCAGATCTGGGGTCTGTTGCTAAAGCATGCCAATTAAGAATTCAGTATCACATCCACTCTGCGAGTGCCAATGTATGAAAATATTAGGGGTCCATACTTTCACTTTGATGAATAAGAGTTGCACTGTGCAAACAACGCCCATGGTTGATTTGCTGAAATAGTCTTACACTGTGCTGTATCAGTTTGCTGATAGGCATACTGAATCTCACAGAATTTGTATGGAAGAGGGCCCACAAAAAATTTCCACTCAACAAGTGAAGACTTAATTTTCTTCCAGCAAACCAATGTTTTACATGTCTTCCTGTTGGAAAACCGCCAAGCCCTTTTGGATTTAATTGTCTGAGATCTTACGTTGTCAGTTATATAGTGTACTCTTGAGTGACCTCACACGCACTCTCAGCACTTCCATCCATGGCAACACCACTGGTTTCACTTCTCATGAATCTGGTTAGCTATGCTTCGGATTCCAAAGCAATTTGGACCATCTGGGGTTGCATAAACTGGGACCAGACTGTGTTCAGTGTTATTGAAAAACATCTTTACTCTTGTCTCTCTGTCACCAGGACTGGTTGAATAAGATAGGATGCACCCTTGCATTTCTCCTACAACTGTTCAGTAATGAGAGATAGTTGTCAGAGA
>JAULKQ010017192.1:0-10417 GCA_032356285.1 Smithsoniella earleae | reverse complement strand
TCTAATCGTGATGCCTTTGACGATATTCCAGCTGGTATTAACGTATCGGAGCAATTACCGCACCGGGGCATGTTGGGTGGCAAGCACAACGTCGCGAGCACTATTTTCTAGTGCATCGTCAAAAATATTGCATTTAAACTCCTGTGTACTTCATGCAGCTGCACGTCAATGTGGGTTGGCGGCGAAACCTAATTTTCTGAGACAGGGGTGAACAGCTCGTCCGATTGGACACTTTCGTTGATTTTTCTTGGTATAGGGCATCAAATCAGCTGAATGGAACATGTGCGGTAACAAATATAACTTTCTTTTATTCCACGAGAACGAATGTCTGGGGAGCAGATTCAATATACAAACGGTGTGCGATAAAGTCCGCACGCCCAGAGCCATGCTGCACTCTTCTAAACCCGTTACGTTCTTTAATACCACACAAAAACAAATTACATGACGATGTTGATCAGGCAGTTTACATTGCGTGTCGTATAAGTCTTCTTGCTCAAGCATAGAAAATCTGGCTTGACATGGCAAGGCTGGCCTGCCATCTGGAGTGCAATCGACACCTCCGTGTTCAGCTATCCAATTTTCTATATTGCCAAAAATACCGTCTAAATCCTGCTTTGTTTCTTTGCGTCTACGATCACATAATGGATTGGCGATGCGCTCAGAGACAATAATGTTCCAGCGTGGTCCGTATTTCTTACATTGCCAGTGCCAGGCAGCTCTACTTGAACATGTGGCCTTGCACAAGCACGTACCTTTTGCAGAACGTTCCCATCAGACCAACTTGAATTTCTGTGCGACTCGCGGAAGGAGCTACTGCGCTCTCGTGGTCAGCCATTCTGACGATCCAAGCTGTCAAAACTCATTCACGGGAGAAGTCTGACACGCGCTTGGGACCCGATCGCGGCAAAATGTCACACAATGCCATCGACTGTTCTTTGGACTCGACAGAAAACGGATTTTCAACCACTTCATCATCCATTCTTAGCGCACACACCCGGACAACATACCAATCTTGACCATTGGCATTCTAGATGTCACATAATGAACTACGGCTACAATCAAGCCCATAATCATCATGTAGATGCTCTGAGAACACTTGATGGCCGATGCTCCATTTTCGTGGCTTGACATTGACCAGTGTCTAGTGGCGAGCACGTATGCGCTCGCCGGGGAATATTTTGCGTAAGAAATATTTCACAACACAAAAAAACATATCTTCAATAGTTTCAGCCTTATAAGCCCAACGCTCTCCTAGAAGTTGTGGTATTCGAAGCGTATGGACACACGGCTTGTTCTAACACAGACCAGAATCTTCGGGCCTGACAACCAATTCGATAATCACACAGCCTCCGCGCAAGCATATCGACGGTCCAACGAAAGCTACATGTTCTTGTTCTGTCGACAGGGTGCGAGACCATTCCTCGGCGTGATCCGTCGCATTCGTGCGGTCTACTACTCCTGTCCGGTAATTGCTCCGAGACGTCACTCCGCTGCTTCTCTGAAGTAGATTCTGCCGATTGGTTTTCAGGGGAACACAGTCATACCTCGAGAAACTTTACCCGCTTGGGACTGGTAATTCAAACGTCCTTTTTTTACTGGTAGATCCGTCTATCGCTCTAGGCTCTATTTCCATACATCTCCGGGGGCCCGAGTTCAGCATAGACTTTTGTTTAGTTGGATTTGACTACTTTAAGTACCCCTCATACGTTGCTGCCCTGAGAAAAAGCCCTCAACGTAACGTCGAAGGCGAACCTTCACTCTTTTCAGTACCGCTGGAAATTTAATCCTTATGTCTACTTGGTTAATTAGCGTCAGTTTCAGTGTCGCTGGCACTGTGCGTAGTTGGCTCAAGGAAAAGGCTCTCAAAGAGGATCCTAGGAGCTGCAGCGATGTACTGTTACTAAACAGTGAAACGTAATTCGAGATAGCTGTGTATTAAAGACCTCAGCGACATGAGTGAAAAGAAGATAACTAGTACCCTCAAATAGAGGACTTGAAGCATAGGATTCTCAACGATTGGGCTGTCCCGGAGCAGATGTACGAAGCTGCCCCGAGCATCCTCTGCGCTCCTCCCTATCAATACAACTAATCTGTGTTGGTTACCCCCTAAAGGTTCGCGTCTACCCGTCATTCACGGTAATATTATCTTCTCAAGTGCGTGTCGGAGACAACACAAAGTTACTCCTCCCGTTGCAATGCGCTGACATGAACTGCGATGGACGTATTCCGATGAAAGTGAATTAAGAATAGAAAAAGTAGTTTACCGTTACTGGATGAACCGAGACTTAATAACCAAACCTCGCATTTAAGTCGGATAGCGAAAGGAGTTCGCGCCAGCACCAATGGCGTCCAAGCACTGCTTAGCGTACTAACCAATGACCCATCATCGGATGACCCAGCTTCGAACGGATGAACAGTGATAGCGATTGACTTCCTGCAGCTATACATGAAGATTACATTGATATCTTAAACTCTGAAAGTCTGCTGCTTAAACCAAGGTGTCTCGCTGTTACCCACGGTTCACGATCCAAGGCGGAAAATTGTCGGACAGCAACATTTAGTGCCCTCATTCACTAACTTTACAGTAGATCGCGTCGTAATTTTAGTGTCTGTCAGAACCAAAGATTCTAAGCCTGCATTTTCACTCGATGCATAATTTATCAGCGGCGATTTCTTCTGGTTCAAGCATGCTGACTCTGGCGCTTGAAATTTTCCACTTCCGTTAACGCTTTTGCTCCAACAAACTGTTAAGAACATCAGGTCTACCGTTACCTGAGAATACGAGATACTTCTCTGGCACTGCACGTCTTTGTTACAGTATGTCGGTAGATGTTCCCTGTATTGTGGAAGCCTTGCTACTCTCTTCCTGGTAAGGATCCAACTAAACTTATTTTACAAATGCAATCAAAACAAATGCAACTGTTAAAGATCCAGCTACACTGGTCGATGTAATGATGATGCCAGTGAAAGTTACCAGGTATGGGCTAACAAATGTATCAACCACGTACAGGAGTCTGGTAACATATTGTCCAGGACATAAAACTTGTTCAACTGTTGAACAAGTATTGAACACTCTTTCTTGTAGTTTACAGCTCGTTGTTGGCTGAGGTTGCTAGCATGATCATGCGTTTCAGTGCATGAGTTCCATTGTTGCAAGAGAACAAGTACTTTGTGGAAGCTGTTACAATTTCCACTCGTTACTCGTAGCATGGTGATCAAAACTTATAGCATTGGCAGAGTAGATCTAATACAGAACATTTTCAAGAGCATGCTTTTGTTTTGTCTTCACACACTGGGTTACTTAGTGCCTTGTGGTTGCGTCTGGATCGAAATCCACTACAAATGATTACTGCAGGGTTTTGTTGGATGGTGGATGGTTCGTTCAGGGTTAAAAGAAACTTCTGGAAGATCTGAGCCCCGTGTTAGCCCATATAGGCTTGCAGCACACCTCACCTCAGCATTTGCCATCTATGCAACCTTGTTCTGGACCACTCTGTCTCTAATGTACCCCACACCAGCTTCTGCTAGTGCATGTGCAGCCACAACAGAAGCTATGGCTGTGCTAAGACGGCGCGCAACACCTCTTGCCGCACTCATTGCAATCACAGCTATTTCTGGTGCGCACATACATGTTGAACAATGGCAAAACAGTGTAAGTAGTGGCACACATTACCATAAGTGAAGACTGGCAAGGATTGGATTTAGAACTCAGAAAAATTTACACCCGTGTACTTGTCTTGTATCATGATTATTTCTCTCAGTCACTCAAATGACCTTGTCTATCAGTCCATGTGCAAGATGTGCAGAATGACGTGCAATGATGAAAGAATAACTGGCACCCAGACTACCATGTAGCGCATAAAATCCAAAAGTGATGTCCACTGGAGATTTCGTGACTCCCATGGTCGGTCTGCATATAGTGCTTTCAGGTCTACCTTCTCCATACAAGCTGGACAAGTATCTTTCTTGCCAACAATGGTCCACCCTTTAATGCAGAACTCGTGGAATGAATGCCCGCAGTGAAGCTGGATGCTTGGCTCGTGGGGCATATCCTCGGGTAATAGCTTGGAATCATCTCGTAATGGTAGCGAACACAGTGCACATGTGCGAGGGTTGATTCCGAGCTTGTTGCGGAACGCCATTGTGGTAGCCTGCACACACTTACGTGGTCAAACTTGTTTCGCTTTCGCAGGCTTCTGGCAGAGCGAAAAAACCAAGCTGTCGCATACCATTCCCGAAGCAGCTAATTCAGCGACATCTCGAACGAGAGCTCCAAAATATAGCCCGTTGAAAAGCAACAGAACTGACATTCCTTTACCGAAAAGCATCCATACCAACGGTCCTATTCCCATCGCTTCCAGGAAGAACAACGTGCCACCTGCTCCCGATAGAGCCATACACGTGTTGTGGCACCATAGAAACCAAGTGAAAACCAGCCTCGGTGTTGTGGGGTCGATCTTCGCTGATCTCAAGCACAGGTAGAAAATCCGGGCAGTAACGAACGAGAATGTTGTCCACATCTGGAATCTAACAAATATTTAATAGAGCAAGTAGAAACAAATGTAGCTTACAAATTACATGCCCAGAGAAGAGCGCACAATCAGGAAGTGCCAGCTACGGAACTGCACAGCAATAAACCCAGGTACTAGCCATAATCCGACAAGTGATACCTGCAACCGTAATCTGTGACATAGATTCGAGTGATATGTGATGTCAAAGTACACTCGGGGTCCCGCACCATGTCGTACGATCTTTGATGAGCTTGCTTCCACCATACGAGCGACAGCTGCGCTCCGACCAAAGTGAACTGTATAAAAAGCGTCGGAATCGGACAAGCATCGCTTTCCCTACCAAGATTGGTATGTTACGTCAATATTTGCTTCCTGGTACTCATCTCGTTTGGTCTTTTGCGCATGGTTTGGACATTGTCAGCAGAAATGTCCCAAGAACGAGACAAGCCTAAAACACACCAGTACTAGAGTAAATATCCTCTGTGCTTTGATCCTTTCCGCCTCAGTAATCTCATGCACCGGCTCGGTAAATGGAACCGCGTTTGTAGAGTTTGTCCCAAGGCCCTCCATGTTGCTTCTTGTGACGAGACCCCAGCACTTCGATCGTACTTCCAATCACTAATCACAATGAAGGAAATATCTCCGCAGTATTCTGCAGCTGGATTCTCGTTTGCTGTGGAATGCAAGAGTACATTGAAGCTTAACGTACGAGAGCTATGCCTCTCAAAGTGCGCGGAGTTTGTTTTCAGCAAAGAGTTCACGCATTGAGCTTATTGAAATGATTGCTTGATCGTCGTTCGTAAGCGTAAAGGAAATCTGCTAACCGTGCCATACTTTGATAATCTTTTTCCTCAATCACATTTGGTCAGGTTATGACAAATATCAAGATGCCAAAAAGTTATTGCTTGTATCTAGACGTAAAAGATCAGTTGGCGTTGATATGATATAAGTAGCAACTTCTGACCATAGTTGCTTCTTTGGAACGCTGGCGCGATTGATTGAAGAGGGAGGCTGATAACGGGATTCCTGGTATAATGACCGGTCAAGATAAGTTTTTTTATCATTAGAGTCCAGGCGCGGATCATAATAGCTAGTGGTTAAGCAACAATGTCTTCCCTTAGTTCATGGCTACGCCGTTTGCGCAGGGGCATTCGTTGCTGGACTCGATGCAGGCCGTGCATTCAACACCTTTCCGCTCATGAATGGGCAGCTGATACCTGAAGAGTATTTCAACTCATACGTTCCAGGATGGCGAAACGCTTTCGAGAACACTGCTGCTGTACAACTGCATCACAGGGTCCTTGCGCTGACTACTTTGGCAGCCGTTTCCACCTTCTGGATATCGTCACGGTCATTGTGCTTAACACCATCGGCCAATATGCTCTGTCATGCACTATTAGCTACAGCTTTTGCTCAGGTGCGTACTTATCGTACACCCCTCTGCTATATCATTCGTGGCGCCCACAAGAACACTTCTTGCCTACCATCGCTGCCACGAAAACAAGCGCATTTTTTGAACTGGCACTATTTCGGTACACTGTACATTTGTGCATGGTTTCTGGGTTTGTATCTTTGAGTCTTATTTTGAACTGGTTGGGAACTCCTCGCAACCAACCTCCATAGTCGTTCGACGACTCTGATGGTTGTGCAATCATCACTTACCGCTTACGTAGTTGAGTAAAAGATTAATTAAATAAATGGGCGGTCAGGAGCGCATCATGGACCCTGCTGACCAATGTTGCACAGCATCTCACCTTATCAACCACGTGCGGTGCAGTAACTCGTCATGTTACATAGCTTTGCAAAGTTCCTCACCTATGTTTCAAACTTTTGTTCCACAATTAATCAACTAGAGCAAGAAGTCTTCGCGAAGAGAGTCTAAAGCCCACGAGCTCAGCAGGAACAGGCAGCCGCATCCCCATCCCCATCAAGATCCGCGTTTGTGGATCCATGTGGTATCCAGATCATCTATTTCATCACTATGTTTGAACCTGTTCGGTATACAGCGCCATGTGTAAGTGTTCTTCGTCCACTCTGTCCGCACAGGCTTCCGTGCTGCCGACAATCGCAAATCACGCTGCAATGATGTACTTGCTTTTTAACCGATCTCATATCACCGCGAGTTCAAGCCTGATTGTTCAGCATTCGTCGGAACCTTTACACACTGTACTATCCGCTGGTAGCCTTGAAGATTCGTCACTATGTCAAATTACGCTGCTTTTTAACCTTGAAACAAGAAGTATGCTTTTTGCCTGCTGTAATCCACTGGCGTTTTTAAGGCTGCCTCAGCGGTGGCTAGCTGCTTCCTACAGTGACATTGGTGCCAATTGCTGTAATTTCAAAGCACGCAGCACTGGATCAACAAGCTCACATTTATGGTACTTTTCACGCTGTTGTAGAGCAGAAGCTCTTGAAAAAATTACATCGGCTGGAGCATTATTCTACAAAACCCTTTGGTAACAAACAGGTACCTGAAGTATGAACAAGGATATAAGCAACATGGATTCAGTCTCATTGCTCAATTATGGTGTTGACCAACAGCAGTTAAGGACAAGGCTCATCACAACTCTACAGCAGGGACCACTTGGTATTCATTCACTTATTAATCCACGTACAGTTGATTGATTCTGAGGTTGCACAACCCCTTTGACAATAGTTCTGACTAGTGACAGGGCCACAGCACCATTGTGTTAACTGCATCTGAAGCGTTTGAAACGAATCATACTTTTCTTTGGCATGTTCAGTGCAACATTTACTTATTATCCGGTTATATTTTCAATTTTTGGGTGCAGCTTGTTATCATTGTAGTTGATTTTCAAGATCATCATAGCGTTACTGTTCAACATGCACTCGTTCTAGTGTAACAGTGTACAGTACTCTTGAACAGCTCAGCAGACTCACGCTTCAATGATGTCATTAGCACGTGTGCGTACAGTGTACAGCCACACGGACACGAAAGTCATTCTGTGTTTCTGAAGCATGTACATTTATATCTATGTACATTTCACCTGTGAACTTTTCAGCTTCTTCCTGTGTCGATAGACAGGCAGCCCTAGCTGATGACATGCTGGAGTATTTGCGTGTTTCAGGTGTAATTTCCCTCCATTTTCTGAGTGTTTTGCCAGACGAAATCTAAATCCGATAGAACGTTCTGAGCATGCTCTGTCTAAAATTGTTGTCAAGTCAGCCTTCACAAGCAGAATCAATCAAACAATCACTGCCTGTGAAGTGAACTCGAACCTCGAAATTACCCCAGGAACCAGAAGACAGACATGGTTATTTGGAAGTAAGCGTTTCACGTACATGATTATGTTGCGAAAAGTGCTTGTTTCATTCTGTGAAGTAACGCATGCAGGTGACCCTGGGAGTGTCGACATTGCTGGCGTACGTGCCACCATGTCTTGGATCTGCTCACCAGGGTGGCGCACTAACACTGATGACTGTCGCATTGGCGCTGGTTCACTCGCTAAGAGCCAGCCCTGTCAAGGCTGCTGCCCCTTGGGTTACACCAGCAGCTTCTTTTGCTGTCGTAGCTATAGGAGGGTTCACCATATACTCAGCCTGATAGCAAAATGCTGTAACTCCAACGTTTCAGACACCCGTGCGTTGCATTACAATGGTATCAAACTACAATCACACAGTGACAATCTAACAAAGGCATGTGGTGGAACAGTGAAATCATTCAAGTTACTTCCCATCCTGGTATGCCCAACAGTCAGCTGCCACTTCCTGACAAGAAGCCACTCGCCTGTCTCACGGAGACGAATTAGTTGGTAACAATGATAACAATCACAGGTTGCATAAACACGCCGTATTTATGCATATGCGCAACGCTCGACACGAATAACACTTGATGTTGTACAAGTACCTTACAGAAACTAACGTGGCCTTACGTAGAGCTAACATGACTACAATATTCGCCTACTCACTAGGGTCTTGTGGGGGCGCCTGGTGTTGGTTGCCATCATCATCAACGATGTTTGCTGTCCCCCTCGAAGGTTGAGTCTCTCTGGGAGTGAATGTTGCCGTGCTGGTAGTGTCAGGTTGCTCATCGCTGAGAGGAACCTCTGCAACTGTGTACAGCTGGCTTCGTGGGAGCGACGGAGATTCGTCCTTCATGGGAGAAGGTGAGGCGAGGAGGACCTCAGGCGCAGACCCACCGGGACCAGGTGTCCCCGCCAGGGTTGGCAGTGGTGAATCCAGAGAGCTCCTAGATTTTGACAACCCACCTGCACGCAGAGCACATGACCAGAATTGAATTGAACCACCTTCTCTAAGACAGATTGTATACAAGCTGCGAGAACGCTTAACAACTACACATGTACACGTGAAATAGAACGCCCAAATGATTTGCCTTAATCTGCGTTAGATAATCAGTTGCTGATCATTTGTGTTTCACTAGGTGCAGCTCTACAGCTCTTTCGTATCTTGCCGTTGCTCGCTAACAGTCGGGACTTCTCCGATTGCATCGCTGGATTCCAGGCATACTCTGCTAAAAGTGATCAAAAAGTCCACTCTTTATCGCGACACATGAAATCGCGATTTAACACTGGATCGTGCTTGCCTCCGAGAAGGTGTGGACCCAGTAGGTCGACCGAGTGTTGCTTCTAAATGCTCTGGAGTTAATCAGCCACAGCGCACCAAAAAATCTTGCAACAGTTCAAAGCGAATTGGACATCAAAGCTTTGAAACAACACTGTAGAATAGCAAATGGCTCCTGCTGCAGACAAGACCTCTGAGGAAGCATTCTATTGAAGGGGAATAAAATAAGAAACCGGACCCTTTTACTCAAACCCTACTATTCGGTCATCCTTTTCAGCGTATGCTGCCTCATGGGATGAATATGCACAGAAATGCACTTCAACTTCTCGGAGCACATACATCAAACTTGTTCACTTAAGCACTGTTGTTCCCGTGCTGCCAGCTGTACATCACTCATACTGTGTTACAATCCGTAACGTATTTACATAAGCTTGTAAATTGTAAGGCTAAAATGCCGTAAGTAAGTAATTATTAGGTGCTGCGTGTTACCGGAGCAGATCTTAGCATCTGCACGAGTGGTTACCAGGGGCCTAGTCCGTAAGCTAGGCCTGGGCGTGGATTGGGTTAGAGCTTGCTTCCTCACAAGGGAGTTCTGCACAGAGATGTGCACAGACTGCTTCTACCACAGAATCACTGTTGCCCTACGATTGACGAAGTTTCTGTTCCAACAAATCCAGGCCTGTTTTGCTCGTGTTCGACCGGAAGCGTCTGAAAAACTTTTAATCGGATTGCGTTCAGATCTGAATACAAATTAGAGTGAGAACCGAAATATCAACCAGCTGCTGTGAACTGCGCTTGCAAGCGCACGAGTCTAAAATACTTGCACGAGATTGACTGCTTTACCTCCCTGTACATGATAGACGATTCTGATACGAGTAATCTAATAACCGTACTTAATCATGAAGGCAAATAACTCGCACTTAAGTGGCATAGCCTGTTGTTTGCTGCCATTGATGCCCATTCTGAACACCTGAGACCTCCAACGTGAGTATTCTGCAGCTTTGAGTACACCATCCATCATACAGCTCCCAACAGCCTGTTCACAGCTGACATTGTTCTTATTTACATATTGCTGTGGCCTAAGGGCGGGGGGGATTGACCCTGATTTCTCCGTTTAACTCTGAATTTCGGCTACATTAAAATGGGGTCCCTGTCTACTTTTCTATAATGGAATGTGACAATTAGACAAATGAAAAAGAATACAATTACCTTATTGATTTGGCTCAACCATTATCATGCCAAAATTGAAGCAAAACCGGGTAAAGTTGCAACCCCTCTGATTTAATATTTTTGAAAGTACAATGTAATATTTATTTGTTTTGAAACAGATGCATTGCACTGAGCACCCGAACAGTTCGACAGTT
>JAULKQ010017181.1:0-10420 GCA_032356285.1 Smithsoniella earleae | reverse complement strand
CAGATATAATCATTGTGAGTTTCTATTATCAATGTGTGTTGGAAAAGCGCCAAACCCTTCGGATTTAGTTGTCTGAGATCTTACGTTGTCGGTTATATAGTGTACTCTTGAGTGACCTCGCACGCACTCTCAACAATGTGCAGAGGACAGGGGTTTGTTTTGCTGCGATAGTTGCACGTTGTAGACATGCTCGTAAAAAAATTGTCATACATTCGCCAGGCCTTCGTAGTAGAGCTGCCTGCGTGTGTCAAATCATCAAGCACAGATTAACTCTGGATTCACCATGGTGATATAACTGGGTGCACGGGGTGAGAATTATGAAACAAATCACCTACCCAAAGTACAGTGCTGAGGAAAGTATAGTCTGGTATTAGACATACTGAAGTCGAGAGTATTGTGCACGCCACATGACTTGTGGAAGTGTTGTTGAACAGAAACAAATGGTTGCTTTCTGTTTACCGCAGATTATGCGAACCTAGCACATGAACGTTTCTGGCCAAAAGCAGTTGAAACCTGTCTACGGGGAAAGAAAGTGTTCAACTGGATCCCTGGTACTGTGTGCACACACGCGTGTCACTCAGAATGGCCCTGTGGGTTTTGCAGGTGACCCAGATCGGAAGTGCATAACGTGCAGGCTTGGTATAGCTCGAGACCGTGACCAGTACGGCGAGTTGGACCCGTTCTCAAAGCTTCGGAAAGCTGCGCTAGCTCAGTCGAAAGGGCCGTCGCTGATTGCAGCGTCGAAACTCCAGCGGTGGCTCGCAAAGGCCAAACGCAACCACATTGCAGGGCTGGAGCTTCCGATGTGCAGCACCTGCCGCGCTCAGACGTCCTCCAAAGTGCCAGGTACGTCCGCCCCATCACTTCAGTCTGCTATTTCCACTTCAAGTGCACCCACTGTGTCAGGCAAGGGTGCCCCGACCTCGGTTGCTTCCAGCTTGTATGAGCCAAACAATCTGCTGTGCCAAACTTGGATCATTTTCACCATAGCAGTAGCAGACTGTCACATACACCTCAGAGGTTACTGTAGGCTAGTCAGAATACGAAAATTCTTCTTTCACCGAACATGCATTTTCTGTGGAGATATTTTAGTTGTGTGTAACTCCTTACGTCATATCCATGCATTGTCCAGTTGTTGGCTTACTTTGAAGTTGCACAAGCGCACCAGATGCCGTCTTGTAATATGTGGGTAGGTTCCATGCATAAGATAATTAAAGACCTAAGAATACATGTAGTCACTGTGGTGCACTGTGAAACTAATCCTGTAGTAGACTTGAATCTTAAATGTATCGCCCTAGTAACGCAGATGGCGCATACTGACTATCATGCACGGGTTGAAGTTTCGTACATCAGATATAGCAAGTTCATATGCTGTAGTGGAGCGCTTTCCAGTGCAAATAGATTGACATCGAAAGAGTATTGCTCATGTTACACTAGGAGCTCGATTCCCAGAATGCAGTGTGTGGAAATAAGAGATCAAGTTCCCTCTGGCGTGGGAGTCCCTCTCCGATGTAGAGGCGTACCTGCCCTCAAGCGCTGAGCTATTTCAGATGCCCATGCGCGCTCAACTCAATGTTATTCATCGTGTCAGTGATAATTTTTGTTTTCCGGAGAGAATGCTGATGCCTGACTTGACCAAAAGCAAATTCGCAGTTGGTGTATGTCGTCGCTAAGACAATTGCAGTTAATGTCGCATGCAACCCCACGGTGATTCAGACCGAAGATTGTATAAACTTTTGTTATCCTTTCACTCTTTTCCAGGTGTATCGAGGCTTACGTGATGTAATGCTTGGAAAACGACAACGTTGTGTTGATCGAGAAAACTCAAGGATGTTAGGGATGAAATTCTCACCTGTACAGTTGTGTTGAGAGGCAGCACGCTGTTAAGATATAAGAGGGCTCTTCCTGGTAAATTGTAAGTAGAATTACCAAGTGCGTGGTCACCGTAGTGAAGCCCGAACAGCCAAACATCAGTAGACCAATCCCGGACTGTCCCTGTGGCACTCCTATAAATAGGAGCCGACTCAAACCGGAATTCCACAGCCTGAGGCCTAGCCTACTGGTAACCACTCATGCAGATACTTGTGATCTTCCGTCAGTATCTAGTACTTAGGTCTTATCATGGGGGTAATCCCTTTGTCCATGGGGGGCACTTGCAGCGCAACTTGTGCTGGGTTGCCCACAGCTCACATCAAACGCCAAGTCGTTTCTCCAGTGAGTAGAAACAGTTGATTGAAGAGGTCTGGGATTTCTTGCCACATATGCCATTGCCCACATTATCCCTGAGCCAAACCCTGATTGACAAATAGAGGAGCGTGATATGCTCCTATATTATCCAAAGGCCGAGGCATAGCCATTCCAGACCCCTGGTGACTACTCATGCAGACACTATTGTTCTGCTCTCAGTAGTTAGGTCTTATCATGTGGTAATCTATGTCTGGATGTAGCTTTATCGGCTACTACGTATCTGGTTGGACACAGGTTGTAATGCTGTTATTCTCAAGCGTAGCTAGTAGTCACCACACCCATAGTCTTTCCCTCTGCAACTTCCGAAGAGTGTGCTCAATCGTCTGCCGCATGCTTGCAATTGTCTATTTCATGTCTGCACATTTCAAAGCAAGCATTCGAACATCGAAAAGCGTGTCACAGGCATGTTTGTGTGTGTTCCTACGTTAAGTGCTGTGTGAGCGCTTTACCAATTCATGTGCAACTCGTGCAGGAGATACAGATACTCCATGATTGTCCATTTCTACACTATATAAATGTCTCAACTCTGTCACTGCGTTTCCCTGGTCATTAGCCTGTGACATTCCTTCTACTCCTCCAGGGCAACACAGACGTCTTTACATCGCAGATTTTAAGGACATGTGATGTACCCTGTGTATGTAGAACTTAGAATTTCAAGCGTAACGCTGGAGTGGCCTGAAGCGATGGTGCATCAGCTGTGGCAGAGCAACCACGATGCCTGTGTCAATATACATTGTAGCTGATTTGGTGAGTAACTTTCATAGCCGGGGAAGAGCATTGAATGAGCATCCAGTGTGCCAACTGGGATACAACAGTTGTGGGTGAAGGGGTTGATTTGCAAAGCCTGTGACAGCACACTTGAAATTAGAATGAAGGGGTTGGATTTTGTGAGGCCTGCTTCTGATGTTTGAACTCACACGCCATGCGCGTGACGCACAATTTTAAAACTTACTTGGGCAAACCAACATCGTGCGCAGCGTTAGTTTCATGGCAGGAACTAATTTCGTCTTCTGAGGCAGTAGCCGTGCTGATGGCTGGAGGGGGCTAGTGCTCTTTAATCTACCCAAGGCGGTTTCAACCATCGCAACGTGTGTGATGGTGACTGGCGGCGTGAATTCATTGTCTGGTGCAAGCTCACAGGTCAGATGTTTCGGTATGCTGATGAATAAACGTAGAGAAGTGCCTGAGGCGTATGTGTATGCTTTATTACATCCTTTTGTGTGCAGAAAGGAAGTTTCCCGAGGATTTGCGCCTTGCGTTTAGCATCTTTGGCAAGTTGAGTCCAATTTAATTATATGTACGAAGAAAGAAGCGCATTTTTTTGTTTATTCTGTTGTCGTGGTGGTAGCAGTGTGGTGTTGGTACGTTCAGGACACGATGCCGTGAAGGCTCAGACCTCTGAGGTTGAGCCAGCAACTCCAGCTGCAGGACATTCCTGCAACACGACGGAAATTTACCAATTTGTATCGTGATGAAGAACTTTGCGGGAGATCAATACCTATCCGTCGTTGCGATATCCTGACTCAAGTTCACTGATTTATTTGCACATAAGATGCCGCCAGCTGCATGCAACAAATGATTGAGCGCATTCTTTGGTATTTACAGAGAAAAATACTGCACTAGTTCCAGTATCTTTCCTGACAAAGGAACATTCCTCTTCTGGGAGCTTGATATTCAGACCTGTATCTCACATAAATCACTCCATGTACCTTGTATCCCAACCATGAATGCTGTACATACTGCCCAAAACTCAGAAATTTCAATCCTTTTGCGAAGTGATGTCTCAGTGGCTCCAAGAGACCTTGGTTCTCCAGGCCCTGTATGGGTGCACTATGACATACCACTAAGGTTTGCTCAAAGTTGCTGCCCAAGTTTCACAGGCTTCTTCCTTCACCATTGAGGTTAGCTCACACTGGTGCTCAGTTGTGATGTAGCCCGGCAGTGGCAGTTTCCTTGCGGGGCTGTTTCACACCACCCATGCCTGGGTGCTGTGAGGCCCAGCTACGAGGTTGTCAGCTCTCCATTCAAGAGTTCGATTTGGCAAGAATAGGATGGAGTAGGTTTCTGTATGATATTTGTCAACTGGCATCATTAGCATCCTGCTGAAACTAAGCGCGAGTGAGGATTAATTCCTCGCGTCTCTTCATTTTTGCTTCTGCAAGCATGTGACGTTTCAGCGTAGTCCTTCAAGAGCATACAAGCATGCCAGGTTCAGGGTCATGGTTGTTGAATGCCGGAAAAATGCAATCGTTTTATTGTTATGCTGGGAAAGAGTAAAATTGAGACCAAGCGTCCGTAATGAAGGCCCCACTGCAGACATAAAGAGCGACAGGAAGCACATGGTAGTGAGAGCGGTGGAGGGCAATGGCACCATGCAGTCTGAGTCTGAGGACATCGTGCCTGAGCCCATCAATATTGAGATTGCGGAGCTCAGTGACCAGCATGACATATCCTCATACCCAAGGGAAGCACTCTCACCGAGCACAGCTCGCATCACTAAGCAAACAAGTGATGTGGCACTGCAAGATACTTTGGGGTATAAACAGTCAATGTTACAAGCCAGCTATCACAAGGACGCGCTCAGTCCTTTCCATGTTAAAGAGGTTCGCTTCCCTCCTGTGTGTCAATATGCTCACTGCAGATCATACCGTACCATATCCACATATGTTCACGCATAATGTTTCTGGGACATTTTGACCCAAAACCTCTTTGTTACCGGAAATCTCGAGACGATTTCAGGACAGGAAATGTACAAGTGAACCAGCTTTCGTTAAACATAACACGTTGTGTACGACTAAGTATCTGCCTGGAAGATCAACTGATCATGATCCCATATCTCGCATGCGATACCAGTGCGGAGATACCATGTTCGAGACAATTTGTTCGTTGCTCAAGTGTGGGGATATTGAACTTTCACCCTTGCTTCAACGAAAATTGTTCTCTCCGGCGAGGACATTTTGCACAGGAAGGCCTGCGCGGAACAGGGACACGGTATAGATGTGGACATGATACAGTACCTAGGCTTTTTGCTTGTGTTGAGCCCCCTGCCTCTTGCAGGCACCCCCAGCACCCCCTCCCCTTGACAACGAGCCTCCACCGCCTGGAGAGGAGCCTGCCCAAGCCAGCAAGAGGGCAGCTCCCGGCCATCATCATTCCCCTATGAACAGGCCTAACGGAGCTTCAGTCCCCTTCCCTCCATACGAACCCACTTTGCCACTGTACAGCACCCAGCCCCCGCCAATCACTCACAATCCCCTGCCACCTGTACCTCACACCAGTCCCCCACGAGACATTTATAGCCCATTCGCCAGCCACGAAGTGCCAAGAGAATTCTCATTGCCTGCACATCATGCCCCCCCGGTGGCTACAACAAATTATGCTGCGAGTTTGCCTCACCAACCGCCACTACCACCACCACATGATCATGTAGGCTTTCATGATGTAGCCATGCAGCCCCCTTTACCACCACCACTGCCAGGCGAACCATTGCCACCCGATCCAATTGCTTCCTGTCAGTCTGTGCCAACATTGAAAGAATATGTGTCACAGCATGCTCGTCAATCTGCCCCACCCCCACCTCCTGAGCCGTTTACCCCGTCACAGCCGCCCCTGCCTTCAGATTCGGGTGATGCATCACTAGAAGCCCCGCTTCCTTCGACATCATCTTGAAAACAGCATCATCTCGCGCCACCAAACACTTCGACAGGAATACTCCCAGGGGTCCCATGGCGTATGGCGTCTCTCGCAGAGTGCGAGTGCTACAGCACTGACTGGAGGTATCATGATTTTGCCATGCCACAGTGAGATATCCCTTTGTTTTAGCCTTTTTTTACTTCTCTTGAGTTTTACTAGGTCCAGCTGTGAAATTATGTTGGTAAGGTTTACTACTGTATAGTACTGCCCGGTTGATGTAATCTCCTTGTCCCGCAAGCGAGACTCGTTCTCTAAGCCTTGTGACTGAAGATTTTCAGCAGCCAGAAATGGATACCACAACTAGTACTGTACTGTACTGTACTGTTGCGTTCAGCAGGTGTTGAACATATGATAAGGGGCGACGATTCCCAACACTGTATCATCTTTCTAAATTCGCTGCTAGAATCAGAAACGAGTTGTGCTGTGGTCCAACTCCACTAGCGACAGGTCAGGATGGCTGGTGTGATGATGTACTTGAAGCATTAGGCCAAGATTGCTTAATTGAATTACCCAGGCAAGAAAGTCATTATGTTTATCAGCCATTTTATCTCATGGGCAAATAATTTACTCAGTATAAAGGTCGCAACACAGAGCAAACTTTTTTACAATACGTTGCGGTATTTTCAAATGACGAGTTTCTTATCACTTGAGCTTATCAGGGCTTGATTGAGTTTTTTTGGCATCTCTTCAGTCTGCTTCTCATCGCCAATATCTCCTGTTCACCATCTATCTATTCACTTTTACTCATACTGCAGCTGTGTAGCGTACGCCACTGGTATGATCACGCTCTAATGAATCAGGACTCAATTAGTCGAGTTCTTCCGGTTGGTCACCCAGTGGATTTCAAGAGCCCTTGCAGAACATCTGTTATAGTTTTACATCAAGCGAGCCTTGAGATGAACTGAAAACTAATTGCTATATGATCTTTTACAAACACTGAGCCCAGCTGACTCAATTGGGTTGCCTAGAAAGAAATGCAAAGATGGGTTGGGCACTATTCTCATGGCCAATCATTTCAAGGTTCACGCACTTAAACCATAGCACAGACTAAGTATCCTTGTTAAATATAGGCCACGGTGTTAACTATTTGCCGAGTTTCTCGTTCCTTGAACGTGGCAGAACTTCACTCAATTCTTGAGCTATCCCTCGACTCCGCACTGCTCCACTAAACCCTCCTCTTCAAATGCTTCCTTCCATCTTCTATTACTTCCAACCGCCGAAGTCGTAGCGAATTACAGCGCTTTTATACGTCTATCGCAGTCGTACGACATTCGCAAAAGGAATTGTGCAAAGTTGAAAGATTTTGGTTCGATTTGCCTCTTATCGAGCTATCGCGATTGTCTATTCAAGTACAGCTGCGTGTATGTAAGAGCGCGAATTATACGAGTTGATTCTGCATTAGCAGAGCTGTACGCTATTACTTTGTATGGCAGACGCAAAGGAGAGTTCCGCTCGAGTGTATCGCGTGAGTGAGCGTACAAGTTTAGTTCATGGCATTCGTCTCCTGTCCTGGCGCTGCTGCTCTTTGACGATGAACAGCTTGAGTGCTTAATGTTTTACAAATCGCAAATGGTCCCTCACGCCTTATTATTAACACCAGTAGTTGCAGCGAACAAGTAGTCTACATCAACGGACTATATGATATTAATCCTGGGCCCGACGCTTGATGGCCGTGGGAAGTTTCCACAGGCGGGGGACTGTAGGATGTGCGGAAACAGCGCCGGAAACGGGAGGACAGCGGGCAGTGCTGCGTATTGTAACAACACGGAAAGAGTGATGATAGTACACAATACTTCCCTCGCTTGTAACGCAACGACAACAATATGATGCAATAGTATGATATATGCAACTACGCAACCAACAACAATGTGAAATGGAAGCCTGTCACTCTTGATGACCCTCATCACAGAGCGGATTGAACATATATACCCTTCGGGTGTACGGCAGCGAAGAGGTCTCCGAACGGGAGATCTCGCCATTCACCTCGTTCGAGATTCTTCCGTCAAGGCGTGTCGGAAATCCAATCATCTACAATCCCCAACATCCCGTTGGAATTGTATTACTGTTTCACAGCTTAAAATAATCAAAGCGAACACAGTAGATTAATCAATAGTCAAGTGATTACATCGTGACATTGTTCACACATTCCACATGCATGCACAATCATCAGTTGTAACACGCAAATATTCGTACGCATTAACAATGCATGGAGTTGACCCGGTTACCCCAGTGAAATATCATCACATCACTCCCCCCGCGCAGAGCCCTCTTGCCCTCAAGAGGGAACGGCGGTGGGGGACCACGGAGGACGATTGGAGACGCTGCACGGGGCGAGGGCACGTCGTGCGAACGCCAGTACTCACGGATCGGCGCCGCCGCGCCGTGCACGGAAAGGGAGTCCTCCCATGTGGCACCGCCCCCGACCCAATGCACACGGTACTGGCAACGGCGGCGAACGAGCCGCGACGCGGAGATGTAATCAATTTGAAACAACGAGTCGGACGGGGTGTCAATGGGAGGTAAAGGGTTGATACGACCCAGAGCCACGGTACACGCGAAGCGACGTAACATGAAAAACATTATGGACGCAGTGGAACGGAGGGGGCAAGTCCACGCGGTAACTTAGGTTACGCGGCCCCACACACCCGAGCACTGAAAAAGGCCCCAAGTAACGAGGGGCGAGTTTGAATTTCAGCCCAGGAGACAAACGAAAGTGTTTGATATGGATCAGGACCTGTGCGCCCGGGGGCAAGACGGGCGCATCACTACGTTTTCTGTCGGCCTGTGATTTTTGGCGTTGTTGGGCCACCAACAAGCGCTGGCGGGCGTGCTGGAGCTGTTCAGACCAGCGCCCTTGAAAACGATCCACGTTCGGATTCAAAGTGCGTAACACGACGGAAACCGGAGTGTTCGGATTTTGACTGAAGTTCAGCATGAACGGAGAGTACCCAGCCGACGCGTTGACCGCGTTGTTCATGACGAGTTCCGCCGCTGGTAATAAGTCGTCCCAATTGTTTTGGTACGGGCCTACAAGGTGTCGGAGGGTATCCTCGAGGACACCATTCGCATTTTCCGTTTGCCCATCAGTTTGGGGGTGCTTCTATTGGATATATGTCTTACAGGGAGACTGTGCCTCACGCGTCGTAAAAGTGAACACATGGTGACTCACGCGGTGCATAAGTGAACGCACAAGGATACAAATCAGAAGATGACGAACGGAGCACTACTCGAAGACAAGCAGCATATAAAGAAGATAGAAGACATCCGGTGTACTTTTTACACCACCATTCAGTTGGCAATCGTCTATCATGACACATCACAACGCGTGTACAAGATCGGTACATGCACTTACTTGCATTCCCATATTGTCGGATCTTTACTACTAATTCAATATCTACAGGATCTTTCTTCAGGTTATGGGTCCAGCAGGTTTCCACTGCGCCTAATGGATACATTTCATCGACTTGAAAGAAACCTTTCACCAACTAAGAGAGTTCGTCGCAATCATCGTTCATCTTTTGGGATTGGAACAGCTTCTGAATCTCATCGCTCATCTTGTCGAGCTAAACATAAACAGGGATTCGCTCCTCCAGATTTTATGCAGACTTCCAACGAACAGTGCCAGTCGGCACCACCGAATGCAGGTCCAACCGCTCAGAAATCGACTCATACTCAGAATTATTTCTAACAAGCAAATAAACAAGATGGCCACTTTCCATCACCCCAATACGGACCTCATTTTGTTCCAGCATATCATCAACCAAGATCAAGCGATTTCCAATTCCCACCGCAAAGTACGCAGTTCTTCAATTGTCAAGACCAGCCACGATCCGAACCACCACCTTTCTTCTACTCATCTGGACCATATCATGGACAAGCCTACCTTTGTCCACCACTCCAGCAATTCCATGGTCCTGACGTTGGATCTATACTCAAGGCAGTCCAGGCTCTGAAAATCCATGAAGACATCAAGCTGAAGGGTGAGAGGGATTACACTACTTGGAAACTAAGGGTGCAAACCGCACTCCACGGTGTGCGCGCAAGCCACTTACTTTTTGGTCCTCCTACTCCTGAATTTGTACTGTTTGATAGGGCTGTGCATGCATTTATCTACAGCACGTTACCGTCTGATCTTCTATTTCAATTAGATATCTGTCAGACAACGGTAGAACTTGTACAAGCTATTCATGTGACCATTCACGCCAGGTTGTAATCTGCTCAGTTTTCCCTAAGGTGTGAACTGTATGGAGTGAGAAAGAAAAACAATGAGTCCATACTTGAAAACACAACTCGGGTCTATTCAATGGCTTCAAACCTGGGAGTGGTTGGTGATCATATCTCAGACTGTGAGCTGTTCAAATGTATTCTCCAAGGCTTACCCAAACTGTATTCTGCTATTCGATATCAGCTCAAGGATAAAATTAGCAATGGGTTACTTACAACAAGAGCCCAGTTGCTTCAATCCTTGTCTGAGCGGGAA
>JAULKQ010017170.1:0-10421 GCA_032356285.1 Smithsoniella earleae | reverse complement strand
ATGCATGGTGAAAAAACTTGCACAAAACATACTCATACTACAGCTGCCACATGGCACACCGTTCTGAATCAAAGCAACCATTGCAGCCTAACATGTTTTTGAATTTCAAGAATAAAAAGATTTGCATCGGTTCCCCCAAATAGGAAATAGGGACGGGGCACAACTAGGGCATTTCATCCAAGATGGCAGTAAGAGACAACGACCCCGGAAGCTTGATGGACAAGCAGCCAATTGTCAGAACATGGTGTACAGCTCTTTCGACCTTACCACCAGGAGAGAAAAACCCTGCATTACAAAGCTTCAGGCAGGGGGTTTAAGTCTACTGTCAAGATGGGACAGTCCCTTTTGTCGAAGGGCGAGCCTTTCTTCGCTCCATCCGGACGGCACACTGCCGCCATTTGATTCACTACGGAAAGTATCTAGATGAGCATCGCTAGCATTGGGTATGCGTACAGCATTTCTCAGAGCTTCGCTGTCAGACATCATTTTATCCTATGTTATTTGAACATGGAAGTGCGAGATGCTACATCTGCGGTATTAACTTCAATGTTGCGAGGAAAGGCGGCTTATGACAGACAGCACTTTCAATTTTGGCAGCTGTTAAATGAAAAATCGCCTGAGGCAGGGACACGTCTTGGTGCAGGCTCAGGCTGAAAGTGTAACATTCTGAACCAGAATAATTAACGAAAAAGTGCACAAGGTATAAGGGCGTAGACTCAATTGAAAGAATAATACAGGAAACAGAAAAAAGAGTGTAACTGGGCTGATATGAGCAATGTTCTCTAAGGTTATTATCTCGTGCAATCGCAGCACTGCCCCAGTGTGACGATCTGTAACCTCATGGAATAAGCGTATAGCTCTAACGTAATTATTGAATAATTTGAAGCGCTCATGAGATATCGAGAGCAGATCTTAACACCTGCATGAGTGGTTACCAGGGGTCTAGTGCTTTGGCTTAGTTAATACACTAGGCCTGGGCGTGGATCTGGTTAGAGCTCGCTCCCTCATAAGGGAGTAGTGCACAGAGGTGTGCACAGATTGCTTGTCTTCTGCTATCTAGGGGTTATCTGGTAACCACTACCAACAATTATCCCAACTAGGGCAGCTATAAGCGACTATCACCAGTGACGAACATAAAACTCAGTCGTTGCTTGAATACGAATCAATGATGTACCCTGTGCAGTAATAATTCCAGGTCTTTGGTACTAGGTATTAATAGTTGCCCTAACCGAAGGCCAGAGCCGCTCTCAGCACTGTGTAAGCCTTCCAATTACCTAAGCTTCATTGCCTCGACATTCGTGCACAAAACTCAGTCATAAACACTTCAGAAACACCACTTTTTCATTGCCGCACAACCACAAAGAAAAAGGGGTGCAGCCTCAAAAACCTCCACAGGATAGGACAGCCCGTGACATTGACATGAGAACAGTATTTCTATCTGACCGGGCGTCGATGATATCACCCTCATAAGTTCTAAGCAATGTATGTTCGATGTCCGTGCCCACCTTTCAACAAGTCTGCTCAGAATATTGAGCTGGGCACTGAATAAAAGAAAAAGTACTGTTTTGTCCTGTCAACAGAATCCAGGTGCTGTACCTTTGGTACAATTACGGCACCACAAAGCTACTAATAACCTACCGAAACATAACCAGACCTTCGACAGCTAACAATGTGATTCGTCCGACAAGGAAAAATGGGACGACATCTAAAATTATTTATTTTCATCCAACATGATATCAGCAGTATCTCAAACTTTTGCAAAATTGAGTCATTGTGAAGATCGTCATCAAACAGTGTTATCAAGTAGCATACACATGATGAAGTACCAGGATCGTTTTAGCAGGCATATTTTTAATTTGTTTGCATCAGATACTTCCTTCCTGTACAAGGTTCAATTTCAACAAATTAAGTTGAAACGTGACGGGACACAAATGTGAACTATTTGGCTTTGATCTACCAAAATCAATGTATTGTCACGGGACGTTAATATAGAGCTTTTTGGGTTCGTATGACTAGTTGACAATAGGCCAATTCAGGACATGTCGAAAGTGCGGATATGTTACCGTATTCCTAGACCACGTGTCTCGTCTGAGAATGACACTGTTCAGCTAGCTATGGAGGCGTTTGAAGCTATGAGTTCGGGAATATCGCTGAGGAACTTCGCTGCTGGAGAATTAGAACCGAATTCAAAAATAATCGGGAGGTTGGCTGCAACGATACCCCTGCGACAAGTACAGTCAACGAACTATTCAGTGGCTTAAATATCCACAAATTGCCATACAAAGCTTCATGAAGTCCTTCCGATTTGTCGAAATTCTCAGAGAACATATTGATGTGTGCCCTTCGAGCTTCGACAAACCGGGTTTTGACTGTAACTGGTACTGTATCTGCTCGAATTTGTCTCCAAACAGGAGCATGTCAAGCAGGTCGGGTCATCAAATGCGACGTTCCTGCACGAGCTTTATCGCTGCGTTCCATTGCTATGTTGATGGGGTCACGGAGGCGCTCATTTGGCGCTGGGAAACATACCCACACTGGAAACACGTCAATTTTGTGGCGTAACTCGTACTTTTTAAAAAGGTGTCTCAGGCGCGCGTGTAAACTACGCATGAGTGCAGAAAGAAAGACGGCGTGCCTGTTGAACGCGCGAGGCGGCTTTAACCGGAGCTACTGGGATACAAATCATGTTCTGGGTGGTGAAAAAGACGTACCTGAGCTGTTACTGTTTCCCGCTGGAAGCTGAGAAGGGTATGAATTGATTCCAAAACCGATCTGTTGATTGCGGTGATCAGATATTGGTCCGGATAAGGTTTCGTCGCAACAATGGTCTGGGTGAGTCGACACATCTGTTTGCGGGCTGCTGTTTGACCAGGAGTCGGTTTTTGGGTCTACCGCACACAGATAAGCAGTTTTCTTCATTGCCTGAACTAACATCGGGCACAAGGATTCAGTAGACTTGCACCATGTGGTTGGGGAGCCTTCCGCCGCTTCTAAGTGGTTTGTGAAGAGACTCCATTGGGACGACTGACGTGGTGATGCACACGCCCGAGGAGGGATATTTTGACTTTTGGTTGAACCTGCATCGCTACTAAGTGCTTGAGGATCGTCTTTGCTTGAGTCCTTGTGACTGGCTACCGGATTCTCGAACACACGCACGCACTGCTCACCAACTTCCGCGCTACCAGGCCGTCGGGCTGCTTGAGCCCTTGCGTGGTGGAGGAGAAGCTCTACTCTTGAGACAGGCCTGGATCGTTCGGAAGTATTTGGGCTGGCTAACCACCATCGAGCCTCGGAGGCCCGAGGGCAACGCTGTTTCCACCCATGTGTGACAGGCTTTCTATATCCGCCCTGTTTCCCCATATTGCAATCGTCTTGGCAACTGTTGCCAATTTCTGTCGTTAAGCGCTCCAAAGAGGCTGCATTCTCGGAAGAAATTGCGGGAGATGAGCCGGAAAAAGTGCTAGGCTCTCGAACCAGGGTAGGACCGACATCGCAGCTTCCCGAAGAGGTGTTAGATGATACCAGTTTTGTATCTCTGCTTCGTTCACCAGTTCCTGGAGCTGCCCTCAACCCGTGTCGACAACGGATGTCTTTCAGCTGCTGTTTGTCGCTGAAAGCAGTGTGTGCTTCCAAGTCGAGAGAAGGAAGCGGTTCAGAACTAAATGTAGAGTTTGGAGCATTAGTACGTGCAAATGCCTCAGTGCTGGCGTCGCTGCTGCAAGAGGCGAAAGAAGTAGACGAGTCAGTGCGTCTGCAAGCAAGCGACCGACTCTATGCAGTAGCAATCCGACCATACAACATAAATAATCGAAAACATCCGGGAGATGATGACTGCAAACTGTCTACAAGGTTCTCTGTTGAATGTTGAGAGACTACAGCTCACCCGTGTGATGAAGCTCGTGAGGAGCTTGGAGAATCCACAGTTTCGAAAGAGTTTGAGGATCTTAAAAGCGTGCAGTCCAAATGAGCTCGTGGCTCATTTCCCTGTGCACAATTTTCGCGTTTGGCAGCCTTCGGACTCTCCGATCCTGCAACGAGCGAAGGATAAAACACCCTTGCTTGATTGCTACTTTCGCCTGATTTCGGTGTGGCCATCGTCGATTTTCTCAAGTTCAAAACTTTCACTGGCTACCCTAATGATTCCCCGCCTGAGCACCTGTAAGAGAGAGATGACTTGTGGATAGACAGATAGTACAGCGGAAAAGCCAAAGCCACCTGAACGGACAGCACTTTGAAGAGAAAAGTCATTTTTTTGGTGAGAAGCATCAAAACGTGCACCCTCTCATCCAGCCACATCGATGTACTCTGAACAGCTAATCGTGAATTAAACACCGCCTAGCAGTACCGAAACCTGACATGAGTCAATAACAGTTCTAGCTACGGTCCTGCAATATTACGTCCAATATTTGAAGTACATCTCATTCTCAAATCTTTTTATGCTTGAATGAGAAAAGGACGCTTGATAACATAATGGGGCGGCAAATTCAAATTGATTTCAAACTCGCAGACAGCAGATTGTTCTCGTAGCAAACAGGGATACGTACAGATAATTTGCTTCTCACAATTGATGAGCTATCCGTCTGCTACTTTCTAATTAATCTATCAACCAGAATTTGTGAATCTGCAGTCGTAGATTTTCTCGTCGGTAATGGATGTTCAGGTAGCGTTTAGTGGGTGACATGTGCGCCACGATTACAATTTCCGGTCAGAGTATCGTAATATCTGGAAGAAATAAACAACATTTGTGCTAGAGGCGTGCCTCGCTTCTGACTGGGCCACTTTCTACAGTGTCTTGAAGTCTATGATAACGTGCATTTAGATACGCCTATAGATACATATATCTGCGACTAGTATCCTAGTTCTTTGAAGATTATCTTAGTACCAACAGCTAAAGGCTGCAAGATGCAAGGTGCCGTTATCAACCCTTTCCACAGCATCGGTGCCCACATCGACTCTCGCGCTGTGACAAAGCGTTTTTACAGTGACTGTTTCATTTGCTAAGCAAGGCGTTGACAACTACGCGCAAAAGATCGCATGGCTCGGTGATAAACAGGTATGTTAAGCTGGACATTCCAAGATATCATGAGCGTTGGCACTGAGTAAGATACTGTTTATCTCCAAGAAGACAGGTAAAATAACTTTTTTTCAATTTGAATCAAAAAATCGCGCAAAGCGCTACCGAAGTAATGCGGAAAAAAGCAGTTCCCAGACAATGTGGCATGGGTACATCAACAGCGATTGTAATACTGCAGCATACCTCCGCAACGTGCTCTTCAGTCATCTAATGAAAACTGCTGCTGAACTTCAAACTATCTGACCAACAATATCTGCATGGATGTTGCTCTTGGCTAAAGTACAGGCAGTTCCCATGCATAGCGGCATCAAGCAAATAGAAACGTGCAGACGTAGTCCCGTCAACACAGCAACATGATGGCACAGGTCGAGTCAAGCTCTTACTTGTCAAAAGCGATCTCTAGAGCTGTGATGAGACTGCGGAGATACGATTAAGTGCCGAACTCGAAATTGATTTTATACATGGCAGTTCGAATGGAAGCTAGGCACCAGGAATACCCTGGGTCGTCCCTACAACTGTATGTTGACTTCCCCAAGTTATAGTGCCAGAAGGGTGCTCCTTTGATAGTTACATTGTTACCTGCGGCATTACCACCATGTGTTCACCATTGGGTTTCGATATGTCGATGATGTTGCATGTTGTTCGGCTGCAAAACCATGGCGAGAGTGCGACAGGCGACGCGATCGGACTGACGCGATGCTATCACGCTAACTCTTCACTGTGGATACTCAGGAGTAGTTGTTAGGTTTTATCATGATGCAACTCCTGCGAATGGCACTGGCTTCAGTCTTTTGCTAGCGAGGTGCTAATCAGCGAGCAGCTCCATTGAATAAAGCAGTGAATTCATAATGCCTTGAAGAGCAGTGCCAAGCATCCAGGTGCCATGATCATGTCTGTGAAAGAGTGGTAGCATCATGGGTATAAATTGGGATGCTTCACGGCGTAGTTTTTAGCAAACTTTACATGTACACGAATACGAACCAGCGGCATGAAACTTCAGGCGACATAAACTGAACCAAAGCCGGATGCATTTGCTACCTCTTCCACAGCCCTGAATTTTGACACAAGAAATATCATCTCACAAGCTGTGCTTCGATCTCAAAACTCGGGTTCTTGGGGTTTCGGTTATACTCTGCTTGGTTGCAATGCACACCAAAAGTAACACACAGCAGGACAGTAGTGCATTCGCTCCACATGAAAATTAAGCTTCTCTGCTCTGCTCTACGGCAGACCGCGATTCTTTTATGGGGGCTGAAAGCATGACAACGCTGTTATGGTTGTCAGCGTCAAACCCGAAATCCTGGCGTGGCAATAACGAGTTCCGTTCCAGGTTTATCACAGTTTGGAGGTAGATTGGAATCGCCATCCAACTTGCTTCGTAACGGACATCATTACATCTGCTAGGTTTCAGTGAATCTCAGTTTGTATCATGGCTTCGGTATGTGCTTTCGCTGCCACTCACAAAAGCAACCGACGATACAAGCGTCACAGATATCAAATCTGTTCATCTTTTCAAATCTTTCTTTTCGTGGTACAGCTGCTCTGGGCCATGATAGCTCATTCATTTCAGCACCTAGTGCCTGATTTTACAACACCGGTGCACGGATTCGACCACGAGAATCCACCTCGGAGCAGCACAACGTCGCATGCTTGGTGCAAGTACAGGATAGCCAGAGCAGTGAACCGGAAAAACTTCGTACAGCTTACATCCCGTCCGAGCTGAACCTAACGGCACGAATGCAGTGCAGAATCTCGTCCCACCATCAACCTGGATGGTTATGCTCACACAAATCGTCAGAGCTCGTTAATTTACAACCGCGGTGCCCTCAGAAACACCGAATACCTTTGAAGACCACTTGGCTCATCTAAGCTCATTTAAAATAGTAGAGAGAACCCACCCTGTGAAAGGTCGACATCCAAGGGTGGCTGCTACAATCAATCGTATCGTACATGGTAATACTAAACAGCGCGCACGGCATGAACACAAGGACGAATCTGGAGGTAATGTTCCACTCCTTCAATACAAGTTTATTGCAGGGCACATAAAGCTCGTTGTATGTGCAGATTCGCCCGTCTCTCACGGTATCCCCTTTCACCACTACATAAGTTTGCAGTGAGACGTCGCGTGCTTCATACACACCGCATGAGGCTTAAGCGGGCGATTGTCACAGCCCACAGACATAATCTACTGCCCTCTGTATCAAGTAAAAGACTCATCATATCGCGAAGGATTACTGTCGGTGGTGTGGTTTGGTTTCAGAACTCGAACACCCCCTCCCATCATGCCGGGCAATGCAATATGTACACAGGGTGCGGCATTCCGGCGTCACTACTGGAAATGTGTATATGCGACAGCGCAGCACCGTTTATCTGCCAGATGGAACAAAACAGAGGTAACATAGTTAAGGATAAAACCTCTACTATATAATCATGATTCTCAGACACAGAGAATTGCCAGCTCCCTTGCTGATCATGCCGAGACGAGGCTTGCTGCTATACGCTGCTTGCTTACCCAACACTTGCACGCAGCAAGCACGCGCAAGGCATGTGCGAGGTGCGACATATTCAGGTTTCCATGGCCTTGTTCGTCATTACAGCGACAGACAGAGACACAAGCCTCAAGGGAAAAGTAGCTTCTATTGGTATTCAATAACCTTCAAGAAAGATCTCTAAACAAAAGAGTCGATCTAATGGCAAGGACTTCCGGCACAGTGAGATGAGCGAGTATACATGTAAGTATCCAGACCTATGAGACAAAAACAGTATAATACGCTTCACATACACACTGAACGCTGCTGGACATTGATTCAAGTGCCGAAGATGTTCAGATCTGCTTCGCGATCTGTTTCGAGTTACTCGCTCGCAAACCAAACTACATGCAGATTTTGCATTATCAACGCTCGTTATGATTCAATATGTAATGACTGCCAAGTGGAACCGGCAGAACACGAACAGTGCGCTGCAGTTTTTCAACTTAGAAGTTGCATGAACGTAATTGTTTGTCAACAAGATGCTGTTCCGTGCATTGCCAGGAGCGCAGTATTTACAGGTGTCTAAAGAAGAATATCGCTGACTAGTGTCAAATCTCAGCCTCAATTTCCGAATTCGACATGTTTGAGCGCCTCGTCTGTCCAGAGCACGAGAGATAGCGACAACCAAAGCTCTCTGGTGTTACATAAGTGTCAAGCTCCCTTTTGTACAAGTACATGCCTAACGACTACTCCAGTCATCCAAAAATACCCCGACATTCATTTCAACCCTTTCTCCATCGAGACCTTCGGCTACGTAGGAAATCCAGCGATGACATATCTCAGACAAGTCGCTAATATCGCAGATGCCACGGCTATCGTCCCGGGGTCGGTCCGCAAAGGGGTGTTCCTATCGAGGGCGCTGAGGGAGATTAGTGTTAGCTTGTGCAAGGGCAATGCATTCATAATAAGGCGTTCAGCTCAACTATATATACGAACGGTCGGGTTAGCTCCAGTAGAAGGTCTTTCGCAACCAGAGGAGTAACTCATGTTACCTCTGGATCAGTTCAATATGTATAACTGCTTCAAAAGCACCAATTGTTCTTGTCATGATTGCCTCTGCATCACCATCGATGTAACACACCCTCGAGTGGCCTCGCATGCACTCCCAGCACCAGGAGTTACGAACGCTCTGCCGTTAAGTTTAATCTCCTGTAACACGTGTCTGTTGAACTGCTTTCATCGCCCACATGCATGAGAGAATAAGCGGCATATGAAGCAGATATAGAGAATGCGAATTCCGGAAGCGATATCCAGAGAAAGTGTATAAGTGCGTGGCATTGCACATGAACTTTGTGCCATGTGTAAATGCTATTGAATATGATTATACTTGTGCAGGATTAATGCTTGATACTGCTGAGAGTACCAATCAATACACGCTATTCTTTCACAGTGTCACTAATGCGACGTCAGGACATCTTTCCCTTCCTGGTGAATGACATGCCCACTTGCGACCAAGAGCCCTTGCACCAAACCTCATTGCGATACAGGATATTTGCCAAGAGTCCCCCAACTTAGCACACCTCAGAGGGTCCTGTTGAGCTTCCGTTAGTTACGAGCGCTGACGCGTGTTGAGAGCATGGGAAGAGGGACTCGAAACATGAACGAGCAGAATTTTTCATATTGCTTCAAGTCAGTGATGCCAGGCACTGAAACTCACCAAATCTTGATCCCGCACAACCACTTTAACACAACGCAATCTGATCTAACTTCTCCACTCAAATAATTCTCCAGACCACTTCCGGCCAAACTATGCAAGCACGATGTACGCTTCCCACCTGCATCACCAAGAATAACCGCAATTCCCGTTCCACCTCTGGAATCAGAACCACCTGTGTGCAACCTCTAGATCTACTGTGCGATTACGCCATCTGTTTTGCGTGACATTGTCTTATGATTCACGCATGCACTGCAGGAAAGCTGATTGACAAAGATCGGTACCTGTCAGAGCTGGGCTGGAAAGTGGGCGCTTGCTGGTGTGATGAGCCGCATGCATGGCAACAGCGCTGCCGGAGTGCGGGCGCCGCGGAGCAGAGAACCAGCGACCGGAAGGAGGCCGCCCGGAAAGCGGCCGTGCTGATATCGGCCTCCTCGAGAGGGGCCTGCTGTCACTGAGGGAGTCATGCGATCCTGCAAAACGATCCGGCTGCCTGACCCCCCCCCAAAAAGCCACAGCTCAAGACTAGTGAAGTACTAGTGAAGTAATGAAGAAACGAGCAGCTTAAATCGGCCGCCACTTTCACTGCTAACGTCGAGCATGCAGAACAGTTGCCATGTAACACTGTAATGCTCTCACCCGTTCAGTCACCTGTCAGTCCCACACAACATGGGAAAACTATCAAGACCACTTCTAGAATTCTCCTTCACAAACCCTTTCAGATTTAATTGTGTGAAGATTTTATGTTGTCACTTGTAAAGCGTACTCTTGGGTGACCTTGCATGCAATCAAGCATGAGATTACGTCGTTTAAAAAGTAGAAAAAACAATGAAACAATACACCTTCTGGGTCTTTGATTTGCTTCGAACTCCGAGTTCATCATCCATTTTACGAGATCAAACTGTGTCTCTCGGCACTCACCGCTGTAAACAAAGAGTGATCACGGTTTCTCGTCTACAGCCCACGGCAAACCGTGATCCACCAAATACAGTCTGAACCCGATAATCGAAAGCAATCTTTCCGAGGTCAAAAACTTTCGATCATCGAGTTTTTCGATGAGGGTCTGAACTTTCAAGACATAAAATACCAATGCATGGAGGTAACACACAGGCAAAGCTACCCTGAATACCTGCGCAAAAGTGGCTGTACGCATCTGAACAAT
>JAULKQ010017159.1:0-10423 GCA_032356285.1 Smithsoniella earleae | reverse complement strand
ATCTACCTTATGCAAACTCAAAATTTACTTACTCTTCACTTAAAGAAGTACTTTACTTCAACATATGGATATCAAATGTGAACAATTGCTGAGATATTAAGGCACAATGATGGCTGTGAGTCGGAGTGAGTCACCTTCCTTGTGAGTCACTGAGTCACTCACAAGGGAGTGCCACGGGAGCAGACATGGACTCCTGTGTCTTCTGCTACCTTGATTTACCCTGGTTGACAATTACATCAGTGTGACATACAGCGACAGTAACATCTTCATCAGCAGCCTTGTGGATTGCTTTTTAGATAAGTCTTTGAACCCTCTGGTTCCTACAAGTAAAATTGTTACATTTCTTGGCTACAATAGCAGTATGGATGTGCGCATTATTCGAATGGTTGGCGGATGTGCATGTCGTTTTATCTGTTACAGTAGTGTGGACAAACTGTTACTGTCATTCTTGTTTTTCGATAATATAAGGCTTGATTGACAAGCTTTGGCAGACGAATTCTGGTTGTTTACGACCTGCATATCTTCTCTCACGTGCAACATACACCAACCAGCAGCAATGAATATGAAAACACATTGGTACAGATCCTCTGGAACACACAGGCACAAGCTGCACGCTTTACCAGCGCCAGATTTAACTTTCTTGTTCCAACTTACTCCCCATCCCGGGACCTCTCATGCAAGCTTGGCATGCAAGTGCACTTGTTACTCAGCTTGTGCACAACCCTTGTACAAGTACAGTACTTTCCGACATACGCGCACAACTGTCCGACGCGGTCCCTTGCTACGAAATCCTAATTCAAGTTAACACACATCTTGACACTTGTGCCCCAGTCGAAGACTGCACCGTCTGCTAGAGTAAGACTACATTCATACAACAGTTCTCCAAATGAATCCTTTGACACAAATGGCGAGTAAAAAAAAGCTGAAAAAAAAAACTTCAAAGTTCATATACTTTTGCGCATACGACGGAGATAATGCTGCAAAATACTGAATTTGTCAACCTTCAACATCTGAACCAGCGTTACATTTTGAAACTGATCATTTATCTCTTGAGCTGTGTGAACTTTTGAAACAGTGCGAAAAGTACTGCCAAAAAAATTCGTATTTTGAAGGGTTGCTTCAGTGCATAGAGCTCCCTCGTTACATCTGTTACGCCCTAATCACTCAGGCATTTGTAAATGTGCATACATCAGTGATCACAAGAGACGATATATCAGTATGTAGACAAATGTGAACACATTGCGCACAATGACGTTACAATCTGCATGAATGGCCACAAGGCAGTGTAGTCAACATATGTAAGCTAGGCCTGGCCGTGAGTTAGATCGACTCACCTCCCTAATTCCTTGTAAGGGAGTGCCAAGGGGATAGACACAAACTGCTGGAAGTCGTGTACTATCTTGGGAGACCTGTTACAACCTATATAGCAGAGCTTTGCATTGTTCAAGATCGGAAGCTGATTGGTGACTTAGCGGAGTGTGCGCGTGCCAATGGGATTGTTGACAAGGCACACTTTGTGCGCTTCGGTACATGGAGATTAGTGCATCGCTGACTAGGGGCAATTAACTTACCTTGCAGTCTTGTGACAATGCTTAGACATTCACTTGAGTCAACCGTATCTGTAACTAGTTGCAGCTGTGTTACGACCTGTGACTAGCCCGACATATCTAAGCTAAAATAGCTATATCCAGATAAGGGAAGTACCCGTCGGTAAGACCTTATTACTGTGACACCATAAGCAAATCAGTACCTTTTGCATGAGTGGTTACCAGGGGCCTGGCAAAAGGCCACGCCTCAGGCCGTGGATTTCGGGATTTATTCAGCTCCTATTTATAGCTGTGCCACGGGGATAGTCGGGGATCGGATCGGATCGGTCTACTGATCTACAGCTATTTGGGCTTCACTTCGGTGACCATATATATTTAAGTATACTTTCTCTTGTGAACCCTTTGAAGAACCCGCTCATGTCGTAACAAGCTGTAACTATACGGTTTCATCCTTACAGTTGAAAACCCTAGATTGAGAGAAAAGGTGACCATTTGTGGTGTGCCGTACTTCCTGTAGTGCCATAAAAGCTGGGTCAGAGCCACTGAGAAGAGTCCCTGCTGCAAGAAGAGGGGCAGCACCAAAGGTATTGCGTGTGATGCGGTCTTGCCCCCTTGGCCCATAGAAGCCCTCACACTCATCCGAGTACACCCGCGAGCCTGAAACATCTAGCGCTTGCACAGGCCACTGGACTTTGTTGTCAGTGTACACATTGTCTTGCAGCAGCAGCGTGCTTGCCGTGCCTAAGCCCCACAGGTAGTCCCCCACATTACCAGTACACTCGGTTCGGACTGCTGTCATTGAGCTTCCTTTAGCCAGCGTCACCATGCGATTAAACAGGATAAAAGAGCACCCTGTACACAAACCACGTGTTACAACTCGTTACAGTAAACTACGGATAACTCGGACACCTAACTGAAGACATGCATATCCCGCCGAGTTATCACAAAGCCGGGTGCTCAGATTAGTTGTAACCTGGATTATCTCGTATCCCATGTCTCAGAATGCAGGTACGATATTGGTTACATGCACAGCCCGATGTTACACCCCGACCTCTGTGATGAAGTGAGAAACTTTTGCTTATCTCTTCATTGTTGCGAATCAACGCCAAAGCGAATCAATAGCGATTTTCCTTGCAATACATTGCACTAACGACGCTGCAATTGCGAGAAACATGCTATCATGAGCTCTGTCAGCATTTCATGTTTGTGTCGCCTAAACTGTGTTTTCAAAAGTCAGACTGGGCGCTGCATCTCAACAAGTGGAACAATGATATCCTGGTTACAAGATTTGGTTCTTTTAGATAAGCGAATTCTGCTCGGTGTCTAATCCAAAATCTTTCAGGCTTGTGTACGCGCTCAGAGTTGGCAAGCTTGAGTCAATCCTGACTGACTTCAATAAAGTGCTTTGTTGTTCACATCGTTTGTCTTATGAGCAATCATGATCATGATTGCAAGAGGCCAAGGTTGTTCACGAGCAATAACCACAATAATGCAGCTGTGAGCGAAGGATTATCATATCAAGAATCAGGTACTCTCTAAATTTTGTGGTGAGATAAAAAGCTAAATCATTATGATATCCGGACAGTTTTGATGCCCACCTGTTACACAGTTAAACAATCCAGCTTTACATTTGGAGCAACTACACCAAGCAACGCCTGACCAGGTGATGTAATCAGAGTCTTGTGTTGTCAACAGAAATGGAATAAGTTTTGCAAGTGTGTACAAGGGTACGAGCACTACATCCAGTCACAAGTGCACAAGAATGCCTTTGTGCCGGCCAAGTAACTAGAAGAATCTAGATAGATGGTGAAATACTGAGGATATCAGGTTCTTGTGATCTGCATGAGTGGCTACAAGAGGGCCTAAGTGACATAATGGCAGCTACACCTGGCTGTGGGTCAGAGCAAGTCACATCTCTTGTTCCTTATTAGGGAGTGCCACAGACTCTCAAAGTTTTTAACTATCTTAGATAACCCTGGTCCTCCTTGTTAGCTATTAGCTCAGATATATACCCTCCCATTTTCACCTATTGGTTACATAAGTTGGAGATGTTACAATCTGCACCCTCTTAATGTTCATGCGTAACATTAGGAGTTCATAGTATATCAGGAACAAAAATAAGCACATGCATGAGTGGTTACCAGGGGCTTATTGCTTGAGCTTTCCTAATTCACCAGCTTGTCCATGGCAAGCAAGAAGAGGGAGAAAAAGGGGCTGGGGCACACCATGCATGTAGACTGAGCCGCCATCAACTTGAATGGCTCGCAGGGGCTCGCTGTTTATTCCTGAGAATGACAGAGAGGTCAGCCATGCTCTGGAACCATCCTGCGGTAACTCGAGCAAGGCGATGTGGTTGTTGCGGCTAGGAGTGCGATTTTCAAAGTACAAATTGTGAAGCCACACTCCACCAGTGCTGAACATGCCTATGGATCGATACACTGAGCTTGAGGTTGTGTTCAGTAAACACTGCCCTGGTTTCTGATCAAGACGGCTTGGGTTCGGAAACGGGTCAGCACAGTTTCCCTACACGCACCAGCACAATATTTTGTGAGAAACGATAGGGTTGTTCACAAGAGAGAATAAAATATAACTCAAATAGTGCAGATCAATACTCCGACCTGTGCACATCCCCTTTGCCACTCCCTTAGACAGAAAGCACAGAGAGGCTTGGCGTTTGACCAGACCACTGGTAACCACTGATGCAAATACTGTTGATCCGTTCTCAGAATCAGAAGCACCAAGGTGTTTCCAAAGGGTACTTTCCTGTATCCAGATATGGCCAGCTTCGCTGTAAGACTTGTTACAGATCGTAACAGTCCTGTTACAATCTGTAACTCGTCTGCACTAAAGCAAAAACTAAGATCTTGAAAGGATTTGGTCAGTACATGCAGTCAGGATTCCGTACCTAAATGGGTTCGTAACTGTTGAGTTCAGTCAACTTGTCGGGTTCCCAAAACATACGAAATACGCCCTGGTTATTGTTTTTTTTTAAGAACAATTCAATACTTGGGGAATGCTCCTCTGCAGTCGCTGCTCTGAGTTATGTTTCAGATGCCGCTGTTGTGAACACGCGTACAGAGCTACGGAACTTGTAACTTCTGTACCTTCCTGTAACATTTCTTCCAAGGAACTGTGCGATGGCTACGCAGTTCTGCTGATACGATGTTTCATGCTTCTTCCTTAGCGTGGTGAGAATTTCACAGTTGGTATCTACAGTCACCTCTCCGAGATCTGTTTTCTCATGGGGCCTCTCAAGCTTCGTGAAACGATGTCATTAAAGAGGGACGTGCACAACAACTACTAACACAAAACTGACAAGTCTTGCTCTACATGTGAATTTCATCCGAATAGCAACTCAGTTGATCAAGAAAATGTGTGTCAGATTGTCGTAGTTGTCTACGGGCAGTGACTACGGATAGGGAAGTTTACAGTTCACAGTGGATAGCATGCATGTCACTTTGACGGAAATCGAGCCAGGGTTCACATGCATGGATGGCGGTGTCTAGAGAAAATCAGCTAGGCGGGGAACTGGGTCATCGGAGGTCGGGTCACAACCTGTTCCCTCGTAAGCGAGTTGTGCACAAACTGCTTGTGATCATCTATCTTCGTGTGAACCGGTAACCAGGAATTTGTACTGTAGTGAATGTAAGCAAACTGGACCCTGGAAGCACAAAAGATCCCAGCTTACTAAAACATTCTGTTGCTCCGGGCCAGGGTTAATGTGGCTTGTTTAACCGCCTTAGTATCTCAACTAAGTGGGAGTGAGACCAACCCTACCCCACCCTCCCCACGCTTACAGTAAGTTGACAAACTGATCACAGGCAGCGAATTGTGAAACATTTATCTGCTGTTTCAACGCTCTGCGTGATAAGAATAGACAAGTGATCATCGAGAAGCTTTCGTCGACGAGTCATCACATCTGCTGTGCGCAACGTCAGCACGTGAAAGTAAATACCATGAATTTCTACTTAAATTGTATTAAATTGAAAAGATGAGCACATTCTGCAGCATTGACAGGGTCTGTAAGCGCTGGCCGGACGAAGTATGCGTGGTGATATGGGATCGTTATAGACCTCGCATGCATACGGTATTCTCTCGTTAAGACATAATTTTCCTATTTATTGTCGCTAGGGGGTTACCGGCACGGTAAATTAGTGACCAGTTGGATTGAAAGCCTTTTTTCTTTCATTTTTATATTCCGCAGTGAACCTCGTCCGCATATCTTGTGTTTACTGTTGCATTGTGTCTGTGTCTGTCATACTCGCCTCATGATACGATAACTGCGTCCTTGTCGATGTGTAATATAAAAAAATCTGGATGGATAAATTTAACCAGGAATTGTTTGAAAAGAACCAGTAATGGTGTATCGTTAGCACGTAAGGACAATTGTGTGCGAGAAGAGTTTTGCCGCAGTAACAGTGCGAATCAGTTTACACTCGATTTACAAGTTTAACTTCCTCGGATGCTGTAACAGTCAAACGTGAACCAAAGGCGATTTCGGGTAATACAACGAATATCTCTAGCTTTCTGTGCGAGCTAATCCGTTGTCAAAGAAGACCGGCTGCGTTCACACTACACATGGCGTCAGGGGTTCACCAGCAAGTGTACTAAATGCTTTGAATATACTAACTGTAGGCACTGATCGCATCATTCAGCAGCCCCTTCGAAACTATGGTGGTGGAATCGCACTCTGATAGTGGCAGTGCCCCCCAGTATGCTCAGCGAGGATCGAAATCCTGAAACTTCCGTCGATTTGCTTAACGTCAGATGCGATCGTATCTCGATATGGCGCGCCCGGCGTGTGAGGGCAGCCATCAGCTCATCTTCGGTGTTGACTACTGTCACTGGTGCTGCGTTTTGTGCCAATGTCCGTGTGTGGGCTTCTGCAAGCTGCACTTCGTCAATGCTTTCACCCAGACTGGCGCCATGGAACTGCAAAGCAGGAACTTCTGCATCAGAAGGGGCATCGTGCACAGCAGTAGTGTGAGCCAGCAGCGCTCAAAGCGAGTACACTAGCAGTACCCGTGAATATTAATCGTTTAATCAAAATCAGTACACAGTACTCTTGCCAGTTAGCTTCACATAGCTTACATTGTGGTTGCCGGGAAAGCACTTGAAGTTTAAGAGTCAGGTAAGCCAACAAAAGTACTCTGGGTAGTAATGTTATTTTATTTTCTCGAGCCGAAGTACATAAAACCGACGTATGTTGATGACTGAGCGACTGACTGTTCTTGCACGAACGCTCTGGAAGCAACCTGTACACATGCCTCGGCTGTCGCAATGCCGCAGGCGCGCCTGACGCTTGCACGGACGTGATGGCTTGAACATCACTGAAATTGTGATCGATTCAGCGGTGTTCTCGTGTCTAAATAACTGTATCATCTACCTTGGCCACAACGTTCGGTTTCCAGCGCATAGAAGCACAAGACCCGTCAAAGACTAAAGGTGGGTTAAGAGCATACTCCTCATCATCTAGCTACTGTAGAATGGAAATCATTGAGCGGGTTTATACTTTCAGACCCAGTTTGAGGCGCCAAATCGAACTGTCAGTTGCTGGATCAACGCGCAGAAATAAGCCAAGGCTGCGCCTAATTCGAACCCTGATTGTTCACGAGTGCTTACGGGTTGCAATCAGCATTACCTTCAAAATAAGGGTTAAACGAATGGTTATCAGAGCGGTCCTGGATTTGATTCTCGCTTGAGGTTCGTGCCTGCTCGACTCCAAGCAACAGCGTTGCTGCAATGCCTCTCCAACAATCACACTTTCTATTCGCTCTACTGATGTTCAGAACGCACAAGTGCATTAACTGTACTCGCCATTTCAGTGAAAAGGCGAGTATGGTATTGTAACAGCGGGTCCGGCATAGAGAACACTGAAGATGCCACTGAAACTCCATTCGCTCTGAATTGCCAGTGACTTAAATAAAATCCCAAATGACAATGCTCAATCGGCAGTGACAAGTCGGTTCAAACTGTACAGAGTCAAAGGTAGCTTGTTCAATCCAGGTAAATCTTATCGAACGTCGCACACGATCCGCTTCGGCTGATAGAAAGAGCTGCAGAAAAAAATCAAGGATGTAGAGTTAACAGGGACATGAGGAGACTTAGGAACTTTTCAGAGTTTTGGCTTGAATGACAAGCAGCCTGAGTGAAAGAGAGTGAATTGCCGAGAGCTAGATAGATACCTACTTGCTGCATGAAAGAGTTTCGGGCACACCTGCAGGATACAAGCCAGAATTAGCCAAGTGATGCGATGAGAGCTCCTCATTGTGTCTTTTCTACGTCGAATGCCACATAACATGGACTATCGAACTGTACTATTGAAAGAGTCCTTGCATGAGCAGCGGCTAGAACATCCGAACAAGGAGCTATACTTGCTTCAACGAACTAAGCGACATAATCGAGGTGGAATATCAACGCTTTCGTTTTGTTGGTAGCAAAATTGATAAGCTAGGCACAGTGGTTGGGGGGTGCTGTACTAGATATGGGGACGGGATGGCGGGGGAATTTGTATCTTTTTCCGGCTTACTGTGTGGTGCATGATACACTGAATAGACATTCAAAATAGCACTCTTACACTGCGTTACATTAATATGAGCGCTTAAAGCACTATCCTCTTGCTGCAAGCTTCAATATCTTCCTTCCGCAATGAAATCAAGTATGCACAGAAATGCGACGCAGCAGCTCATCTGCCGAAGGTGTTAGGAATCGAAAAGCGCCAAAATCCGTACTGGACTTAATTGACAGTTGACCTGTATTATGTCGTACACATAGTGGTTCGCGGTGTCATGATTTATCATTCAACAGAAGGAACATAATGAAGCCTGCAGTGAGAGATTAGCGCTTGCCATTGAACAGTTGCCATAAGGCCAGTTCATGGATAGCATAAATCCAAGGGTGATAGTCGTCCAGTAGTTTAGTTTGTCCCCTCCACTTGCTCCCGCGGGATTCTAGCAGCTTATTTGCTGACAGGAAACTGCAGCGAAAGTCCCGAACTTTAGTTTATAAGCTCTAATTTCTTGAAACGAAGCCGCAAAGTTTGAACATGGTGATTAGCTAGCTAGTGCTGGTGATTCTGAAGCGTGTTTCAATTTAGCGGCACCAGTGAAACGCTTTCGTGCACCTCCAAGCAACTACCGTTCTACACTTGTAGCACAGTTGTCGTACAAACTTGACGGAATGTCTGTCATGTGTGTCACGAAATTCGTCGTACATGTGTTGCGAATGGATCAAGAGTGACATACGGACGCTGTATGCGTGTGACGTAAACGTGTTTCGGATCAATCATCTAGGAATTTCTGGTGAAGACTAGCTTGTTCTCTGCGAAAAAGAATGTAGAACCTACAGATCATAAGTGTGTGCATACACACTTTTCATGTACGCGAGTGTTCAGGGACCACGACTTGTGCTGAGTATATAAGCATTTCGATAGTCATATTGGTGTTGCTCTTAATGTACCTAAAACAGTGCAAGCTGTGAAGACTAATCTATATCAAATCATAACAGGTTACCAGGTCGCAGACACTCCACTGGCAGCACGGAGTTGTCCCTAAGTCGTGCTCCCTGACGTTATGAAACATGTTGGAGAACAGTAAGGAAACACGATTGAAAAATTTTACTTATCGGTGTGCAACATGTTCCCTAAGTTAGGGAGCATTGTAAGGGAACAAAATTAGGGAATAACTTCCGAAGAAATTTCTGGAAAAACTTTCGGAGTAGGGACGTCCAGGGCGGTGTTTCTAGAACATCCTAACTTAGGGATGTTAGATTTTGCGCTGACATTGGAGTAAGATTGTGAGTAGATTCTTCTCAAGATCTGATTGTTGCTCTAGCATATCGATCTTATAGATTCTGTATGTCTTTTAAACTTTGAGTTCGTGTGATTCTTGTGTGAATAGATAACTATATAAGTGGCTGTTCGGCCATTATCTGTAGCGAACATAAGAGTATTCTTCCGTATACGTACTACAACCTAAGTTGACCATCGACAGAATTAACACAGCGACAATTGCAAGATGAGTTCAGTCTCAGGTAAGCGCTTAATTCAACATGGTATCGTACTGTTAATATAATTTGAATTTATATATATTTTGTTTGTTTTTCATTTCAAGTCATCACGCACTAACGGCTGCCCGACAGAGGGAGTGTGTTTGCTAGATATCAAGGGCTGCAGTCCCAACAAATCAAGGGCAACAGTCTCGACAAATCAAGGGCAACTGCCTTAAAAAAAAAAATTAAGGATAAAAGACCCGGAAAAATTCAGGGTAACAAACCTATATAATCAACGGTAATAGCCACGGAAAATAGTCAGGATAACAATCCTGTTTAATTCAAGGCATAGACCTGGTAAATTTAGGACTAGGAAAAGTCTCAATCAGTTCAGGGCAATACGTCTAATCAATTCAGGCGCATAGACCTGATCAATTATAGTGAACAGCCCCTTTAAAACATAGTTTATTCTTACCCTCTATCAAGTGAAACACACTTCTTTCAGGCATTACACCTCAAAAACAAACCAATTCTTAACACGGCTGATAGACAAATACTCAGGCGTATATTAGCCAATATTCTGAAGTACAATACCCACATATTCAAGAGTTATTTGGGGATTGTAACTTCAATTATTCAGTTCAGTAAACAGATGAAATAAATCATTTTAAGGGTAACTGACCCATTCAATCAACCTTATTTGTACGTATGATGAAAATAAGAAATGGTAGAACATAAGAACCCTGCATGAACCTGAACACCAGAGCAGTTCACACCACACGAATGGGATGCCGAGTAGGTGACCGAGTAGGAAATGTGTCGGCAAGGTGTCGGTGCGACATCGTTCAGTGGCCGTGAACGGCCTTCATGCATGCAGTCTGTCGAGT
>JAULKQ010017137.1:0-10427 GCA_032356285.1 Smithsoniella earleae | reverse complement strand
CACAATTGATTTTGCCAGGCAGACCGTACTGTGCCAGCAAGTTGAAGGGATGCTTTGGTTAAGTGACTACAAATTGTTCATTCTGACAGGTCAAGGCCCTGTTCATGTTGATAACATTGAGTCTTGTAACGTATTGAGATGGGTGGAAACTCAGATGGCAATTACCTGAGGTCAAGTCTATCTTGGTAGTCATGCACCCGAAGCTACTGTGTATCTGCTGACGTGTTTAGAAGAGACGGCGCAACTCTGGAAATGTAGATGACAGGTGAACAGATAAGTTTTTGAACATAGTCCAGGTTGAGGATGCCATGTGAGTCAGGGCCCACTGAGAACTAACAGAATTGGTTTCACTGTAGACATTGTGGCAACTTTCAAGGGAGAATGGGTTGATGTTGTTGAAAATCTACCAGTACACGTTTAATGGGTATATTTGGTTTCTTGTGATCAATTAAAATTGGCAAGGGTTTCAGCTACAGCTGTTCCATGTTGACAATCAATACCTACAATAAGTTTACTGAGATGGAAGGAGACAGCAGAAATGGTTCGTGCGACAAGAAAAGAAGCTTAAATACATGGCAGCCTTCAGTTACAAATGGAGGTGAGAGTTAATGTACAGGCACAACATGAGATATGTGTTTGATAGGTTAGGGTACATTTCGAGTGTCTTGCGCTGATATGAGACAACCATGAGGGTAAATCGTTGTCAACGTAACAAGTGTGTGGGAAAGAGGCGTATTGAGGGGTGAACAGTGCAATAGCAGTTTTATTGGACTGTTCAATAGTCTGCTCTGTCACTGGCCTCTACTTACTGGGATAGTCTGATGTTTTCGCCCTCCGGTAAGAAAGAGAACTTGTAAGATTAAGCCTACCTATGCGCCCATTACATGTTGCATCAGCATCAATCAACTGTTGGTTGTGTGTAGTGATGACAATGTATAGTGTTGCCATGCCTTCAGTGCGATGTACATGCATGCAAGAGGCAGCGCCCAAGGAGGCTCCAACCGAGGGAACTTGTCATCATTCCTGGTAAAGCAAAACACACATGTTCGGATTCCGTTCAGGAAATAACTGCGTACAGAATGGTATGTAGTGCATGGTCACAAGTGAGTAACCAGAACAATGTCGCAAAAGAATAAGTTACGCTTGTGCGGCAACCTGTGAGCTTCAACGGAAACCCTGTGCCAAATAGAATAATAATCGAGGGTACATGTCCATCATTGACATGCTGCTCCGAGGAAGGGCTGAGAAAGTGCCTAAATCATGCTTGCGGCTGTCTCGGAACTCAAGGAGTCGAAGGACCACGGGCATTGCCTTCACTAACACGAGGAAATTGAATGAGCCTAGAAACTGTCAATGTTATGTAGCAGAAGAAGCCACTGAACCTTTTCCATTACGGCCGCCGAAATCGTTTGACGAGGATGGGAATGTCATTGAAGAGGAGAGCGAGGAGAAAACGTACGAGATATTACACGACTTGTCGGTAAGCACTCGCCACATGTCTCTGCACAAAATATCAGTGTCATTATATTCATTTCTTCTGCATGACGAATGCAGTTTCCCTCTGACTTCAGTGTTTCTGCAGGCAGCTCCGTACCAGCAAACAATTAACCGGTCCTTTACGATAGGTGGATTGGGATTGCACACCGGCGAACAGGGTAAATATTTGTTCTCCTTTATTTATGTTCAGGCTGTACTAAGCTTGAGCATAACACGGGCTGTGTGGTCGTAAGAGCTCCTTGTCTCCGACACGATGCTATTTTGGCAGTTCAAGAACTGCCGCGAACAAGTCGCATCTACAAATATGTACAAATACTGATATATGTTTTTAAATGTGCCTTCAATTCGTTGGCGGGCAAAGAGCTATGGGTTGAGATACGCGTGGGGAGTGCACCGGGGCCTTGTCAACAATCCAATTGACCAAACATACATCCATTTATCCTTTCATGTACCATCATCTAGAGTGCAGTACCATAATTCGCTTTACTGTGCAGTGATTGTTCGGGTGAGACCAGCCTATGCTGGGGACGGGAGATACTTCGTAAGGGTGCCAGTAGGTGCGTCGACGGCCTCATCCAATCTCGTTGACGAGGCACCAATGCAAATTTGCACCAAGAAAATGTCTACATGAGGCTATCAGTCTGCGTGGAACATTTCAGCTTTGATTTACCACCAGTTATGGCAAGTGCTTTCTGGGAACAGGTACAAACGAGGAGCGCGCGTACGAAGGGAATATCGGCAACCAGGAGGAAATTCAAGAAGCAAGGGCAGGTATGCTCCAAAATATCAACCGTGCCATGTTCGAGCCGGACATTATACTGTTCGCGCGTTCCTCATAACCGTTGAGTGCAATGCCGTTGAAGAGCTAAGTCAAGTGCTGCACTGTGCAGCGGATCCATACATGGATCACAAGCAAACTGCCGCGTTCATGCAGTACTGTAAAGCCCAGGTGATTCACCAAAGACTGTATTCTTAATGTGATATGCTCGAGTTCTACGACAGTACAAGAAGTCGTATTCGGTCTCAACCCCCAGAATATTACTCGCTCTGTGACAACGAAATAGATATTACTGAAAAAGCTAGTACAGGAAAAGAGGTAGAGTGCAGGCAGATCAAGGCTACCCTGGAACGTTTGAGGAGTACATTTTGGATTCCGGGTTGGATGTCTCGGTGGCAGGGTTACAAGCAGTCGAGTTTGACGATTCACAGGTAATCTCATTGGTATCTAAAACAACGCATTAGCCCTCAAGAGTACTTTTTGTGCCGCTTGTAAGTCGCTTGCTGATATAGCTGTTTCCGAACGCAACAGTACATGCAGGAGCCAGTCGTCAGGAAGCCTACAGATGGCAGCGCTTTGGATGCAAGTTTCCGAAACTTTGCAGGCAGAACGCCATTCTGCCAGCTGCTGGGTAGCCAGGACCCGAACTTCGCGGATCTCCAGGTACGTAAGTTTGACGTCACACCGTCACAGCAAAATTTTGAAACATCCTTTGCACTAGTGCTGATTAACAGATGCTGATGGACTGCGTGTGAAAAGATTGAATACCACACAGCGTATCACAACTGGTTTCAGTGTTATGATACACAAGTGCCGTGGTGGGCTCGATGTGATGCGTACACTTTCTGAAGAAAATTCAAAATATTGGGTATTCTTGATTCTCTTATCAGAGGAGGAGACACATTTCTGTGAATCTGAGCCTCGCTTCAACTTTATTGAGTACATAAGCTTAATCTGCATGCTTTGGTTGCGACAACACCTTTTGGATGCTTGCGGAGGAGAAATATCAGAGGACTGGGCCTTGAAAAGTTAGTTTCCTGGGTGCCAAGCCAAGAATGATATTTTGCTCCTTCAGTTCACAAGTCAAGTCCAGATCCAAAGTATGATTGCGACAGCACCCAGAAGCCCATTTAGAGTGGTCAAATAACTTTTCTCAGGACATGTTTCACGTTTATTGTACTACTGCAAAAAGAGATTTCTGGTGCCGAATGATCTTCCGAGATTTCCTTGTTGCCGAGGCAGAATAATGCTGTGCACCATCTGCACATTTGGCGGATGAGACCCACTCATGTTCTCTTCTAAAAGTTTTTACGTGTAGATGATAATCTGTGGCTCAAGCATGCGCTCAGATATCCTAATTAATGGGACCATGTAGCCTGTCCCTCATTTAGCTGTCTGTACATCCAAATCTGGTAGTTCGACAGCGTTCGAGTGCATGTACCAAAAGAGAAGCACATTCGTTCAACATTCATGCTCCACCTGCTCCCTTATGCCCTACAACGGCGTTTCCAAGTTGGACATATTTTTGGAAAATTGAAGCCCAGAATCAGTCAAAACCAAGGAACAGGTATACGGGAAATACTGAGACCCTGTGAATATTCTTGCATGTGCTCACCCTTATGCCAATTCCGGGGCGCACCTGTGCAGTTGTTTGTGATGGCACAGCTCCTTACATTGTGTCTGAATCAACAGTGTCATTGAAGCGAGTACGAAAGAATGGAGTATTGTTTCAGTTGCTGGCGGTTTCGTGTGCTTGTCATTGGCTCTACGGTGTGTGGTGCAGATGGCAGGGGCTGAGACACTGCTTGCAGTGATGGAGGGGTTGCACATAGACAACGCAAGGATAGAATTCGAAGGGGCTGCAGAGATGCCAATCCTTGATGGCTCTGGGCAAGTGTGGGTCGAAAAGTTTGCATGGGTTGGGTTGCGCCCAGCGTACAAAGAAGGGTCCGATCTTCTGGAGCGGAAACACTCCTGGCGGCCCAACAGTCCGATCTCTGTCTTCGATCACGATTCGTTCATCACCCTCTACCCTGCTGGCCTCTTCAAACGCATTACAGCTGGTATTGAGCCAGCGGACTGCCCAGTCATTGGTGCGTCACCTGGGATGGAAACAAGACACTTTCATGAAGCACAACGACCACGTGCTGTGGCCTGACCCAGCAGAAACAGTTTTGCATCGCAATTCTAATCCGCAACGTCCGCAGGCCTGGTCTCATTCGCCACACTTTTTCGCATTGTGCAGGGAGTCAAGTAGTACCTGAACTCAGTGATGTTGGTGGAAATTTCCATACCAACTTGATTGATTATGTGCTTTCGGTTCTCTGTACTATAGCATGTATTCTCTGTGCGATACTATACGCTATGTTGAACTTCTATTTCGTGATTTGTCTTTGTCGCTCGTTCTTAGCGGCCTTTTTTCTGGATCGAGTCGCAGCACGTGTTTGTTGTTGGACGTCATTCAAGTGGGATGACGGTGCTGCAAGCGGTTTTAAGTGTTAGAAGCTAGGAGAACAAATCAGACTCAGTGGATCAGTTCCTGGTTTCCACGCTTCCCATGTGGCTTGCAGGGTCCCAGTGGATTTCATTTGAGCACCAAGCAGCCACAAATCCTGTGCGTTCTTTCGCGATTGACTTTGCACCCGCCCGGACCTGGATTTCAAGCGTAGACATGGTGTATGCCATGACTGATGCCGGCTACCTCAAGGCTGGAACCCCCGACTGCTGCCTTGTTGCTGATGGAGACGACTGGAGAGACAGTGCGCTTCCCAGGTACACGAACAAATTTCCAATTTCTACTTCAATTCGCTTGTAAATATATCACAGAATCGCTGGAAGAAGAGTTGCGCGGCTCTAGTTAACGGCAGACTAATCAATTTGCCGTGTCAACGTTCCTGCTTGCACAAGCACAGTTCGTTGTGCACAAATCAGCTGCTCAGTTGGCTTTCCCAATCTACCATAAGTTTCAACAGTCAACGGCGGGAAACTATACTGAGGTAGCTGGGTGTACAGCGGACACGCCTATGTTCTTGACAGTGTTTAGGGGTACCACTAGAATAACCCCTCTTTTGTTGGATGTTGCAAGTACAACTCTGCAGACTGGTGGCAAAATTAACTCGCTGCGAGTGACGCTTCGTTTCATTAACAAGAGGTGCGTAGAACTCGAGAAGCATTTCCTCGCTGAACAGGCAATGTGGCTGAGCGCCTGGCTATGGACGATTGGCAACGATTGCAAGAAGAGCGAGAGTGAGGATAGGGCGCATTGTAAGTGGACGGTGGAATGGAAATTCCGACTCTGCATGAATTTGGCATTGTTTTGAAAACTCCAAACTGTACCGCGGGCTTCAACCCGGCGACAGTTTGTGTTTAGCACGGTACGTTTGATTGAAATGCGCGGCAGCGGCGCGGGCTGTGTACCCATGCATTCAGTGGCATGCTCTGGTGTCCGTAATGTGTGCAATGGACCAGATAGTCTGTTTGTTCTTTTTATAATTGTGTACGCCACGCAGGCGTACCTGATGAGCGGCGTGCCGCAGCAACATCATCCCGGAGTCTTGGGCTCAATCTGAGATCACCACAGATATTTTTTCCAGTATCCCTATCCTCAAGTACTTGAACATTGTGTGTTAGTGGGGTTGACTGTTGCCCGTAGCCTCAGAACGATGGTTGGATGGTGGGGGCAACCAGCGTTTGGCAAATGCACAAGAACAATATTTGGAATTCTCTTGCTTTATTCAACTTCAAATTGTATTACGGGCCGGGTGGTGGCAACGTGAGCCACCTATTCCTATAACCAGTCTTCCTTCCTACACAGCCAATCTATGAGCTATTTGTAGATTCATGCATGCGCCACCTCAATAGATGGATTTTCTGCTACTCAAAAACCTGTTCTTTTCCCCAGGTGAACTTGCCTCTGGATCTTGCCCTGCAGACTCACAGAAAAGCGCCCACCAGGCCAACTGTAGCCGCTCACACAATGCTGATTCTTTTATATGACGTATCCTTGGCAATTGTGCTTTTATCCCCGGTATCGCTGAGAATACAAGTGACTTGCTGCCATACTGAACAGTGTACGCCCCAGTCTAAACATGTGTGAAGTAGCTGTGAAATAAAACCTCTTGTCTGGCTGTGCAGCTGTCGATATTCGGTTTCAAAATGACGAGCCGGCTCGCCATGCGGTGATGGACCTGATGGGAGATCTGGCACTTCTAGGTGAGAATGGCAACAGTGGTATCCCCACTGGGCATATTGTCGCCTTCAACGCTGACCACGCTTTGGTTATGGATTTCATCATCCACGTTGCTGAAGCAATTGAAGCGAATGAGGTTCAAGAGTTTCCTTTCATGATGCTTCCGTCGGAGGTGTGCTCTCTGCAGTCGGGTCCTTGCATGCCCACTGAGTGCGTGGTGTTGGTAGAGAGAGTTTTGCTGGTTGCAGATGGACTACATCAAGCAGCTTCAGATGGAGATGGTGGATGAGATGATGGAGAGGGGGGGGATTGATGCAAAAGACCCGGTGGTAGGTGAAGAGCGAGCGGAGGGAGAGGAGCATTTGCCCCCCATTACACAGGAGGCGAGAGCAAAGGTGAGGAGGGAGCTGGACATCGTCAGGGAAGGCCTGGAGCAACGGCTCCAGATTCTGGAAGACGAACAGAAAGAGAAGGATGAACGCATTGCCGCGGAGGCAAAGCAGCGCCGCGAGGCAGAGAAGCGGGCCCAAGAAGCTGAGTTTAGAAACCAGCGCGAAGCTGAGGCGGAGGCCGCTTGGGAGGAGAAACGGATACGGGAAGGCAAGCCGCGTGAAGATGATGACTCTGATGAAGATGTGTTTGGGTTTAAAGTTTAGTAGCTGTTGTTGCTGGGATGTTTGTAATCCAGTTTTACGGTGGCCTTGAAGTGCTCTTTGGTTTGACACCTTATGGGTGGACTTCTTGCCACAAATCTTATGAATCTGGTTTTTCTAATGAGGATGTTTCCACGGTGATGGGCAAATCAATGCATGAGTAGAACCGAAACTTGTGGTTAACTTGCCTGAAGTTCAGCTTCCATGGGGCGACACCCAAGTGGCCAAATCCTGCTCTTATTGAGTGTGGAATTGTGATATGGTGTCAAAATGAAACTGGTTTCGAATCTTGCAATAACTTCTCAAGTGACATGCTGGTACCATAATTATACTCGACATGGTTAATTGAAAAGGCCCTCCCCAAAAGCGTTGCACCAAAAGGTTGTGTGTATACTGTTGAAGATGAGAACATTCTTTGGACACCTGGAAATTGTGTGCCACATGAATCATAACCCCAAACTAACCGCTGTATGTGCCAGGGCCTTTATTGTTGACGTTCCATGACTTCTGTACTAAATTCTGTCTTTGAAAAACACATTCGTTACCTAATACGAGTAATTATTCTGACAAGAAAAATGGGGTTTTGAGCAGCAGAAAATCCAACAAATTCGTTGTAACCCCGTACACGTATGACTGTGTATGTTGCCAAACAACTGCAGGTTAGCGAATGTAAGAGATCTATCAACGAGTAGGAAGTCACTCAGATGGACCAATAGGCGACAAGTACAGGTTATAGCTACAGTAAGTGGCTAACACTGTATCCACCCATGGTACCCACCCAATGATCATGGGTTATGGTCTTAATAACCTGATGTATGTAAGGGTCAAGTTTGTTGTTGTGCCTCTTCCGCAAACGCTGGTCGTCCACACCGTCCGTCCATCGATCTGGGGTTATGGGCTGTACGAATTTATTAGAAAGAGAGTTTACAAGACTCTAATCAAATCAGAAATGTTAACTAACAAATACACAAGTTAGCGTACTCACTGTGTTGACTCAGATGAGCGGTACCGATAGATATCGGTTGGTGGTTCGGTCAGTATAAATACCTCCGTGATATGAAGTATCGCTGCGCTGCTTAATACTTTTGCCTTGCGGCAACCGCCCCTTCTGTTCGTCCTCACAAAGCTGGTACTTGTCATGAGTGTTCGACCTGCATAGATCTTGTTCGGTTAACACATTATGGGACCTGCAAACATAGGATTCACAAGACCCCCCCACTTCAATGGATTGGTAGAGTCATTGAAGGATTAGTTTTTCAAAGAATTGAAAGGTCCCAAACAGTTAAGTTTTGAGATATAAAACAAAGAAAAAAATGATTGTGAACGAACTGGAAAGGTCCAAAAACATACACACACAAATACATACATGCATATGCACAGCAGTAGATAGTCAAAATAAGAAAAGGGATACGAGACTCGATGTTACTGTGGAGTAAACATGTCTCGAGTGGGTCCCTGCATGCCAATTAACCTTGTTAATCTCGTATCCTGCTCTTCTGGAAGAGCTTTGTAAACACATCTGCAATATTATTCTTAGATGCGATATATCGAATGTCAATCAAACCAGTAGTATATTGGTCACGTACAGTATGGAACTTAATTGCAAATTGTTTATTTCCATCTGTAGTTCCGTGTTTAGTAATATTGTGAATAGTTGCCCGATTATCACAATAGTGCATGAAACCCACATTTCTAAATCCTAATTCCCGCAACATTGTTTGTAGAGAAAGGGCTTCTCCCACTAATGGGATGCCAAGTAGGTGACCGACTCGATATCGACAAAAAGTGGTCAAAAAGTGTCGTGTCCACTCGAGTCGGTGGCGAGTAGGTGGCGCGTGTGCTGTGGGTGTCGTAAAAGATCTTACTCCTAAAGATGCAGCATTGTATTCAGAATATGTACTTGAGTCCGCACAGAGTGTCTGTTTACGTGTACGCCAAATGACTGTTGATCCGAATTGTTGCACAAGATAACCAGAAAATCGTCGCCTATCTTCTAGGCATGAAGCATGAGAAGCATCGGTGTACAAAGTTGGCATTAAATCCCTTTTGCATTTTAGTATCAATCGTTTGTGCTTAGTGCCTTGCAGGTATCTAAAAATATCTTTTGCTCTAGCTATGTACATGTGTTCCATCGAGGGTGATTTCTGGAATCGAGAGAGTGCATAAACTGGAAAAGAGATATCTGGCCTGGTAGTTTGAGCCAATTAACTCAGGGTGCAAATTAAACTTGCAAATAAATGCGGATCACCTATATTTGGATCATCGCTGTGGGTTAATTGCACAGATGGAGGTAATGGCAATGATTTAGGTGTGCAGTCTGACAAACCATAAGCTTGAAGTGCATCATCAATTTTAGTGCATGAGTCAATGGATATAGTGCTATGTTCCTGATCGTAATTCTAATGCCTAAAATATACTTGAGTGGTTTAATTTCATGGCACTTAAATCGATTTGTCATAAGCGAGCAAACCTCTTTGCTACGAGGACCTCCAGATATCATGTCATCAACATGTATTAGGAGCCACGTAACATCTTCAGAGGACTTGTGTAAAAACATACAAGAGTCTGCTACACTAGGCTGAACCTTCAGATATCAAAAAGTCACGTGCTTCCATATGCCAACACCTAGCTGCTTGCTTTAAGCCATAGAGAGGCTTGTTTAGTTTGAGAATAGCACCGTCTGGTTCATAATGGTACCCATCAGGTTGCTTCATATGCATATACACCGTTTCATCTAATTTGGCTTGTAAGAAAGCGCTCTTAACGTCCAATTGGTAGATGTTATGTTTACGTAATGCTGAAAGTGCAAGGCAAACTCGTAACGTTGCCATGACAGGTGTTGGTGAAAATGTCTCAGTAAAATCAATTCCAGGTTTCTGGGAACACCCTTTGATCACTAATCTACCTTTCTTTGTTATTTCATTCCCATGCTCATCGCGTTTTATATCATAAACCCATCTGTTAGAGATAGGGTTAGCACCGGTAGGTATCTGTGATCTAGGTATAATATCCCAAGTGTTGGAATCTATCAGCGATTCAAGTTCCCGTTGCTCGGCTTCAATCCATTCATGTGAGTTAGAAAGCCGAAGCATTTGGTTCCTAGTATCAGGTTTAGTGATAGTCACTGGCTGTGCGCAACTGTTGTAGTTAGTGTACAGCATGGTGGTATTCCTACTAGAGTCCTGAGTATCACTGTCAATTTCTTGATCAAAGAGCAAAGGCATAGTATCTGATGAGCTGTGATCACATGGTGTGTTGTTAATTGATGATACAAAGTCTTGCCTAGTAAGTTGCCATAGCGGATTATTCT
>JAULKQ010017126.1:0-10429 GCA_032356285.1 Smithsoniella earleae | reverse complement strand
TGTTGAGAGTGCGTGCGAGGTCACTCAAGAGTACACTATATAACCGACACAGTAAGATCTCAGACAATTAAATCCGAGAGGGTTTGGCGCTTTTCCAACAGGTTGAGATATGGCAAACACACGGTGGCCCTGGGAGGCACTGGGAGTGGAAAGGAGTGTAGTCGTGCGTGCGGTGGAGTGTTTACGCAGAGCAACAAAACCTGCTGTCTAGTTTCAGGATCTGGCGGAGACTACACCACGTTTCTGGATCCGAGAGTTTGAAATGGGGAAATGGAAACTTCAGGGGACATGGGACAAGGAAGACTTGGGAGAAATTTGTTCGTTCATCAGATTATGTCCTCAAAGGCACGGACACTTGGTTCGCTGTTGAGAGCTCGATGGGGCAGGGACACAACGAAGGTGTGGTTGCACTATGTAACTATGCAGTTACGCAGTGTTTGTGCGGTTTGTGAACAAAGAGATGATTGTAGCGATTGTAGAGATGATTCGAGGCTAAAGGTTCACTTTCGAACGTTGTGTCGGGGCTTTGGCTACGAATATCGGGCATGGGCTTCAACGAGGAGCTGACGTAGATAGCTTTGTTCGGCGATTCGCACCCCCCTTTGTGTAGCAGAAAAACCAACTTGGACTTGTAAACGTTCGCTGGGATGTTGTCCACTTGTGATGAAAATTACCCTTGCACAAGCACGGCTTTGGGTATTGATTTCTTGCTATTACTCAACATTTCTCGCGGATAATTCTAGTTTACAACATGATTGGAGGAACTGACGATTCGATTGCTTTCCCTAGTGATTACCCCAGGTGTTTTGAGATAAACGACAAGAATAGTCGCTGGTCTACCACTTGTGTCCGTGCAAACAATTCCTATGCCGCTCCTAGTTTACAGATCTGGACATTAAGAGGCTGAGTGTGCAATTAAATTGAGTTGGGACGCCGTATATAGTCAATATTTTGAGTTGTATTTGATTTCACTCTGTGTGTAATACTGCGCCAGCATCGATACCAGCGAGAATGTAACCAAAGCACAATTTGTGAGGTTTATCTAGTAAGACACAAGTGCGTGGTTAACTAGAGGGAATAGGTTCATTATCGAACGTCGCTCTGGGCCAGTATCGATAGATTAGAGCATTTGGCATGAGTTTCGAAAAGCAGCGAATTTCCGTCCTATGATTGAGTTTGTCAAATGACATGCTTTAAGGGTGTGTTCAGCCGAGCCTAAATGCACCTGCCAAGTTTGAAGTGCGCGGGACACGGACCCGGCCGGTACACTTTGACTTGAAGAGCATGGACACAAGGGTACTGGTTAGGAAAGGCGAAAACGCGAACGGGTACAAACGAAAAATCCAGTTGAAAAGCTATTTTCATCAACCTGGTCACAGTCTAGGGCACACGTAACGCAAAGTCATTGGAACATCCTGAAGAAAATGTGAATCACGATGATTACTCGATTCACCTTCCATATGTAAACTATCTACCTATTGCCAAAGGTGACGTTGTGGTGCAGGCTCGAAGCGTTCCAAGTGTTTAACGCTTTTCTGCAGCTCTAGGTGAGCCTCATAAAGTGTGAACAGCTCTGGTTATCTTGATATTCTCCACACGTGATACTGCTCGCCAAGAAGCTACCTCAATGTCGTTGCACAAGACGAGTCACATAAGCTTGTTATGCAGTCGGAAGAACTTCTATATTCTGGAAACTCGTATTTTTGAACCACACCGCACAGAAGAGAAGCAAAATACATACATGAGTTTGCATATTTCTTCAACGCTGAAATAGAGTGTGTCATGCTGGGAGACTGAGCTGTGTCAGTAGTCTAATCTGACCAGGAGTGTTGTGAACGAAACGTACACCACAGCCAGCATTGGATTACAGAAGAGAGCTGTACGCAGATGAGTTCCAACTGTACAATTTCTGTCTGTGGCAACTCGCTGTATGTCCAAGTTGAACCGATCGATGCATCCCACGCCTGGCGTGTGACCTTGTAGCCAGGAATTGCTTCGTTTTCTTTCTTGTCTCACATGACTAATAGAATGGAAGACTCTTTTTCTGCTGTATTTCGACAAGAAGGTAGTTCCCAGCAGTATGCACTTTTACACTCAGGTTGAACTAATATCATTGTGGTACCTTGAGCTTATGTGGCTCCGTTTGACTTCACGTTTGTAGAATAACCATCAGAAATACGTCAATGTACCTATTGAATTGCATAAACTATAACTTATTTGCGATGGTGCTTTCACATGGACACAAGTTGGTGGCCCCACGGAAGTTGGCATGTGATGTGCTAGTGCAATAACACGAAATCTCGGTACTTCTAGCTGTGATAGAATGTGCACAATGCATCACCTGATCTAAACTACTCATGGTGATCACTTCATACGTGGTCTCTAATCTGTTCTTCATGTTGGCAGGGCGTTTCATGTGTCACAGGTTGTGGCTCGCTGATAAAGAAAGAAACATTGTGGGGTGAGGAATTATACACTCTTTTGCAGAATTGGTCATGGTTGATTGCTGTCAAGTTAGTGAAGGGGGGTTTTAAAGTAAAGCAAAGTGGGTGTTCATGGCTAGCTAGAATCTGAACCCTTCTTTCATCTTAGAGCTGGTTACTGATGGCTGCCACATTCCTTATGAAATGACTTGTACTGCAAAAAAATGTCTACCTTCAACCAGTCAGCCGGTTAAGGGCAACATGGTAGCGGCAAATACTATAACCACAATGTGTGAGTCAGCTTTTAGCTCAGCATTGCCCACTTCTTCTGAAGGGAGAGCTTGGAGTTCATTTCTCCCAGTGCTTGCAGTGTTATCTTCACGGTCCTTCTGATTGCGGCAATCTTCTTGTCAAGGCTGTGAATGCGTTTGTCAAGATACTTGATTTGAACTCCAATGAACGTATCAGCTTCATCCAAAGAGCACTCGGCCCAGAAACCCAACAAAGTTTTAATCAGTATTGTCGAAGTTTCCTCAACGATAGTTTGAATCTCCACATCAGAGCCGATGCTCGCTCTTGTTTCTAACGGCGGTGGTGGGGAAGACTTGGTACGCTGCAAATCTGTGCACATGTTTATTCGACATTCAGCGAGGGCCAAATACTCCGCAGATATCTGTTCCATAACATGTGCAACACTGCTGCGGAACCTGTCCTCTGTTCGCACAACTGGATACATGGGCCTTGACTTGATCATACCTGTAGCTTGAGTACCTCAAGATTGCTAGAGAGGTCAAAGTATTCTTGTCGTTGACTTTTAAGAAGTCGTCGCTGTTTCAGGGCCTCTTCATGGTCCGGTTTCAGCACATCAGTGACGAGCTTTTCAAAGTGTCTAATTTTAGATTCTTCTACCCCCGAAGATGCCATATATTCTCATATGCAATTGCTTGAGCGAACAACAGTACCTCTAAGCGTCTAGTTCATTCTAATGTCACTATTTCCAGATAGTTGATGATGTGTCATGCGTCTCAAGTAATAATACAATTCAAACTGAACACATGCTTCTTGAATGAATAAAATCTAAAATTTATGATGTCTGAAGGATTCTCGGGGTTGCGCTTTGTCTGTTTGCGTGTGGACTGGAATACTTTACCTAATCGCGACACCCACTTCACGACTAAATCCAAAACTGTGCTGCCACAGCCTATCCACATAGCCAGGGAAGAAAGTCACAACTCCTGCTCATGCGAACTAACATCCTCACCGGTATTAGTTTGCAGATAGCCCCACGTACCTTGAGCACCCACCGTGTAACAAGAAACTATTTCAAGTGCGCTTACCCCTACATACAGAAAACCAAAAGTGACGAATACACTTATCAATGAAGTGACGACGCCACGCACAAATAATTAAAAAAATTTTGTTCTTAAACAATGAGCACAGTGCTGAACTAGCGTGGTAGGACACTCTGCACGCCTTAGGAGCGCGCTTGAACGTTCAAAAGAAATCATAAAAAATCATTATCTAAGTGTTATGATAGTTTAGTTTTGAATCTGAACACAGTTTGATTTGGAATGTTCCTGTCATCGGCCCGTAACCAGTTGAACAGTTCTGGGTGAATGGAACTTTCACATGCATAGCGCTCAGAGCTGATCCCTGATGGTGATCCCTGAAGGCGCAATGCACACCAGCTTCAATACTTAAAATGCAATGATCGACTCAACGAATCAGGTTCCAACGCCTTTGTTTTCAGTTCGATCAATCGAGATTAGCTTAATTTGAAGTGCCTTACCGAGAACATCACGAGCATGCCCCGTGAGTTAGCTGACCCCACTCTTCCACCTGCTTGGAAAAAGCTTTTTGACGAGGCCAGTGGTTCAACATATTATTGGAACAAGGAGCAGAACCTTACGACCTATGACAGACCGGCGAGTCACCATCCTGCACCAGCTCCGTCCCTAGCACCTCCACCAATATCACACCAACAGGTAACACTTTTATTTCTTGTCTCGATTTTTAGGTATTTGGCAGCGTTGATGGTCTGAGTGTGGAGGCCGCCATGTTGAATACACAGTCGATACTGATTGAACGCCAAGGTGCAGAATGGATACCGCAATAATGGGAGTGACTACAATCGAGGGGGCTACGGAAACAATTCTTACGGGGGTGGGAACGGAAGGTCCAACGGTCACGCATCTTTCAACCAAGCCGGTGCAGCAAGCGAGCTAGGCCATCCCTATCGAGTTGAGAAGGGTATATCAGTAACTGGTAGGGACGTTCCAGATCCATACACATCTTTTCGCGAAGCCGGATTCACGAGGGAGATCCTTCAAGAGGTACCGACTCTAACACAAACACAGCTACACTCCTTGTTCGCTTGTTTCTATTCCAATTTGAGTGAACTTGCACTCTGCAGATCGAAGGAGCCGGATTTACAGACCCAACACCGATTCAAGCTCAGGCATGGTCTGTAGCGATGCAGGGTCGAGATGTTGTAGCTATTGCGAAGACAGGTTCAGGGAAAACCTGTGGTTTTTTGTTACCCGGATTTATGCACATCAACCACATGAGAAAGGATCCGCGACACGGCCCAACAGTCCTGGTGCTGGCGCCGACTCGAGAGCTCGCCAACCAAATTCAAGTCGAGGCAAACAAGTTTGGAAAGTACTCGGGCATCCGCAACACGTGCGAAAACATCCCAATTTTTCTTGACTAACTAACTTCTGTGCCCACGCCCCGCGCCGCTTCTGCACCATATTATCCCGTAGCTGTGCCTGAACTTTCGTTGACGCTGATGGCTGGCCTGATTGCAGGCAGTGGGTGCGCACCCGGACACCTAAACTTGTCCTGGGTGAGAGCCTGCAGCCATAGTCAGCTTCGCGTGTTTGATAACTCACTGTGGGCATCGGCTTTCAAACGATGCATCCGATTAGGCCCCTGCACACCAGGATTCCGCAATCCGGAACTCAGTTAGTACAGATATTTTTACTGTTCACACAGGCTGGTGCGTCCCGTTGCTCAGCGCTGTGTTGTGCTGCTGGTGGCGGTTGCCAGTGGTGAGCAGAGGGTGGAGGGTGTGCGCCATTTCGCAGTACCAAAATCGCATCCACATCGCGCCCGTTAGCGCCATCCTCCATTCTTACTATGGCCTCCGCACCTGCAGCCGTACACATTAAAACTCCGTACAGCAGTCTTACCGTAGCGTTTAGTTCCGCGCTTTCAATAGCGAACAGTAACGCAATCGTTGATAATCCCGCCGATTCGTTCTGTGCTGGTTCGCTACCAAATCCAGATGCTTCGGACCACCACTGGCAACCTCACCAGGCCAGCATGTCTACCGCGTGCCTCTGCTTGGTCCTTTTGGTCGCCCAATACATTTTTCCCGTTCCATTTTCCTCCAGTTCCGGCGATTCTTCTGCTCTCCTGGGCCACAATCATCACATTATGGTCAATATCCACTGCATGTAGGTGTGTATACGGAGGAGCACCGAAAGGACCACAACTGGCTGCAATTCAGCGCGGTGTAGAAGTTGTGATCGCCACACCGGGCCGTCTAAATGATTTCCTATCTCAAAGACAGATTCGCCTTGATCAGGTGCAGCTTTCATCTGATTGACAGTAGGTTTTTGCTAATCTTGTGCGTGTGTGCCAGTTTGCCTTGCCACGTGACTCAATTACATGGTACCCAGGTGTCTTATTTGGTTCTGGACGAGGCAGACCGAATGCTTGATATGGGCTTTGAGCCTCAAATTCAACAAATTGTTGAGCAGCTTCCACGGGAGCGCCAGACGCTGTTCTTCTCTGCGACCTGGCCTAAAGAAGTAAAGCAAATTGCCGCTCAATTTGTTCAGAACGACACAGTTCATATTTTCATTGGTGGAGTTGAGGAGAAGCTTGTGGCTAACAAGGTGTGGATCAGAATCGATCGCTGTGCCACTGGAGGGATCCCGGAGCTGCATATCTTTTGTTGTGTTGCATCTAATCGCTTATGCCCTGTAGCGATGTAGAGTACGACAGGGATTTGCTAGTGGTGAGTGAGCCCATGGAACTCAGGGACCAGTCTTTTTGTTGATTGGCTGAAGTCCCTCTGTAGACTCATGATATCTACTCTCGACAATATATTGTACTGATCTAGAGGTGACATAAGGCTTCAAACAAGAAAGATGGTTTGAAAGATAAAAATGCTTCTCATGATAATTCGAGATCATTAGTGGATCTCAGAACAGATGGTTCCACTTCGATCTGCTTTCAGTCGACACATACACATTTGTTGCACGTAGTAGAGCTTGGGTGCACACTAAACATAGCCAGCCAAAGCTGGTTATGACCCGTGTGTAGCTTCTGAATATATATATCATGCAATGTGGATTGATTGTGTGAGAAAGACCAAGCATATCCTTACATTTGAGATACCGAAGGTAGATATTAATCTGCATGAGTGGTTACCAGGGGCCTAGCCGCTAGGCTAGGGCCAGGCCGTGGGTCGGGTATGTGTCGGGTCCCTAATAAAGGAGCGCCTCAGGGGATCAGACTGCTACTTAACCTTAAGCTATTCACTGCAGTGACCACATGTACTATAGGTATTCTATATTATCTAACGTGAAGAATCCTCATATCTCTACACTCCGTTGTCCTCAACTTCCTGTGTTGATGCGGGATGCCTGTGCAGCCTGTGCCCTCAATATATTGTACAACCTATTGTATATTATATGTAAAGCAGCCTTGACAGGCCATTTTAAGAAGTTGTAGTTGTAGACAAGGATCGCAACATGCTCACAGAGTGAAGAATTTGTGCCTGCAGGACATTACCCAGATCATCGACATTTGTGCCCCTTATGATAAAATGAACAAGTTGAAAGATTTCCTCCGTTCCAAGCCGTCTGGCCACAAGACCATCGTTTTCTGTGGAACCAAGAGGATGTGTGACGAGGTGTGGGTCCCTCAGAGAAAGAGAAAATCCACAGGATGAACTTCAGTTCTTTGAGTCATGAAAGTTAGCTGGTTTGAGATGGATGATATAGCACTCTAGTGATATAGTACTAGTGAGTTTGTGCCCTTTGTTGCAGGTCTGTTACACTCTCAACCGAGACTTCCGATCAGCTTCAATTCATGGGGACAAGCGACAGCAAGAGCGCGATTTCGTGCTTCGATCGTTCAAGGATAATCAGACGACGGTGCTGGTAGCCACAGACGTCGCGGCGCGAGGACTTGATATTAAGGATGTTCGATTGGTAATCAACTTTGATTTCCCGCAAGGCGTGGAGGATTACATTCACCGTATTGGTCGAACTGGGCGAGCGGGCGCCAAAGGCGAGGCCCTCACTCTCCTTACACAGGAAGATTCGAAATATGCGAGGGAGCTTGTGGGGGTGATGCGAGATGCACAGCAGATGATTCCGCCGGAGCTTGAAGACATGGCTCGCAACGCGGTAGGTGGTCGCGGACGTAACCGCTGGGGTGGCGGTGGCGGCGGTGGTGGAGGCCGCGGAGGGGGAGGCGGCGGTTATCGCAGTTACGGCGGTGGCGGCGGCGGTGGTTACGGTGGCGGCGGAGGTTATGGTCGCGGCGGCGGCGGGGGATACGGAGGATCCAGGGATAGGTATGGTAGTGGCGGCGGATACGGGGGTGGTGGTGGCTACGGTGGTGGTGGGTCCAGGTATGGAGGACCTGGACGCGACAGAAGCCCCCCACGGAGGTATTAAGCTGACGGAAAGGTTGAATAATAGTGCGTTTGAAGAACGTAAAATATTGAGGTGGATTCCACGCGTAGTGCAGCTTGAGATAGGACGGATTGCCTGAAGTTGGGTGTTGTGCAATATACGCTGACAGCCGTAGCCTTTGCATAGGGGTTTGCTACTGTAGACATGATGAAATTTGAAGGTCGTGATGAGTTTGGAGTTTTCTTATTCAGCTGTCGATGGCTATAATGAAAAATTTGTCACCCTGTAGTTTGCAATCATAGGTAAGTACGATCGTGTAAACGTGTCGAATACTTCAACGTGCACAGCTCCTCAAGTTTGATAACAAATGTGATATCGTTGTAGCACAGCGCACAGGTGAACAGTGTACGTATTCAGACTGGATCTCCCCTGTTGAACGTCATTCACATATCAACGTTCGACATCTTAAGTGGCAGGATCTGCCAATAAAGCATCGCTATCATCGATTCATACTCAGTTGTACCACAATACCAACTAGTACGTAGCGAGAATTACATGACTAGTTTACTCAGCATGGTGTTATGGCAGGACGGGCAAAGAACTGAAAGTAGCTATAAATATTCATGGCAAAAGTTCCCTGTCTAACCCAGGTCTTGCCTATCGGCAAACTTCTTTGCTAAGTGTTTCTTGTAAGAAATAATGTCTCCCTTCCACACGAAAACACCGCCATCTCTAACCTCCCAAATCTCTCTGGCAACTTGCCCTATCAACCTGAAGTCATGGCTAACCAGCACCATGCCGCCGTCCCATGCATTCAGCCCCTTGGCCAGAGAATCGATCGTCTCAATATCAAGATGGTTTGTCGGCTCATCTAGCAGCATCATGTGCGGCTGGCGGTGGGCCAGATACGCGAACACTATCCTCGACTTCAGCCCGTCAGACAACTTGCGAATCATCATCGTTTGATTCTTCCCGGTGATCCCGAATCTCCCTATCACCGACCTCATCTTTGTTGGGTCCGTCACCTGCACACGCCAACACACAATCACACTCCCTCCGAAAAGTCAGCAATTGGACAGTACCGCTGCCGCTGGTTAATCCCACCCCACTTGACGGCCGAATTATCCAATCCACCCGATCTACATTGAGTTCAACACACTTCTACACAGTTCGACAATTACTTCATCAAAAACCACTACCGTCCTAATGCTCGTGTCTTGTATTGTGCGACCGAATTAACCAGTTACGGCTTTGTTGCATGCCTGAAACTCTCGCATCATGTATTCCAGGGGCGTTTCATCTGGATTTAGCTTCTCAGCGAGGTGCTGGTGGTAAACCCCTATGCGTAGGTGGTTATGACGCTTCACCACACCATCCACTGGTTCTAGCTCTCCCGTCATCAGCTTGAGCAGCGTGGATTTTCCAGCTCCATTGGGTCCTACAATCGCCACTCGGGAGTCCAAGTCAATCCCCAGATCGACCTTAGAGTACAGGATCTTCTGTGGAGAGTACCCAAAAGCCACCTCCGTAAACTGAAAGCAACAACAACATCTGTTGGGTTCTGGGTGTCACAAAAAACTTCCCGGTAGATTGTAAACAAGAGCCGAATCAAACCTGAATTCGAATGTTCCGGCTTCACCACAGCGACCATATATAATTAATCAATTATACTCAGGCCTGCTGCCTGTTAATAGTGTTATTCACAGCGCCAGTGATAATGTTTGTTTAATTGTTAACCAATATATTCTGATCTGACCAGGTGTAAACAAGCTGATGCGATGTAATGATTGGCAAACAACGCTGCGCACATCAGCGATATCTTGTGCCAAGAACAATGTTCACAGCACATAAACATTTTGAGCTAGCTTCAGTTAACCGCGTAGCAACTGATGATTCGTTGTGTTCCAGAGTAGCTTGACAGACATCAGAATGAGAAAACAAGATGTTATCAACATCCCGACATGGCGCACAAGTCTACGTCGTCCTGTTACAATCCGTAAGTTACCTGCACGAACAAAGTAGACCGTAATCAAGAGCTGCCTCCCTCCTCTATGCATCCGACATACATGCAGTCCGATTTCATCTGACATTACAGTGATTGCTCCCATGTAACGAAGTTGTGCACCGAGATGTGCGCACAATGCTTGTCTTGTCACCATACCTAGATAAATACAGTCTGAACCCGATCATCGAAAGCAATCTTTCCAAGGTCAAAAACTTTCGTTTTTCAGTACGCAGAGAGTCCTGTGTACTCTGGCTGTGATTTTATTCTACATGAAATGTCTATAAGTGGACTTGAGGTGGGTGCAAGTGTTCATATGCGAGTTGGATAATGACGTCACAACAGCA
>JAULKQ010017115.1:0-10430 GCA_032356285.1 Smithsoniella earleae | reverse complement strand
GGCACTCCCTTATGAGTCACGCAGATTCACAAGGGAGCCGACATACTCCGACCCACGGCCAGGCCTAGCCACCATGATGGCGGCTAGGCCCCCTGGTGACCACTCATGCAGATCACGGAGATCTGCCCTCGATATCTCAACATCCATCCCTAAACTTATCTAGTAGTGCACCATGAACACTCCTACGCACTTGTTGCTAAATGTATTGATGCACAGGACGTAACACTTTGCCTCACTGGAATTGCTTGTTCGTCGGTTCTGGGCTTATCGTCTGATGTGTATAGCTTCTTCGCGACCATGTGGGCATTAAGAGTCCATCAAAAGCCAGTGTGCACCGCATTGTAAGCGCTCTGTTGTGTGCAGTGCAAAGATATCAGAGCAAAACCCTCGTTCTTGAAGCGTGGATCTGGAAAAGCTGGAGGGAACTTTGCCCACTTCAAGCCCAAGTGATGGCCCATTCCTACTGGAAGTTAGCGTTGGTTTCAATAGTTTGCATTATTCATTTTACAGCATATGTTTGTAGAGAAGGTTCATGGTATGGTATCAATAACGTCTGCTTGTAAGCCGTGTTCGAGTGGTGGTATATGTCAGATTCAGTCTCACTTGTCAATATCAGGATGACAATATTCCCTTTGAATAGAGTGAATTTGATGAAGCAAATATTTATTCTATCAACGACCCCTGTCAATAGTAGGTGCTTACTGAACTTTCACACGTACACTAGCATGGGAAAGGGCGCACAATTGCGTTGCAGTCCCAATGATCATGACATCATTCAATGTTGTCGCAACAAGTAGCGATTTTTTTTTCTTATTCAGAGTCAAAGTGCGTGCAACTTTTTGTAAACGTACTGTGGTTCATGTGGATATTAGTAGAAATTTCCTCAGGGACTGAGTGCAGCTTCAGGTATACCACTGAAGCGTGCCAGGTTGTATCCTATGTCACTTTGTAGTATTGGTTTTATACCAATTCCTGATTAGCCGTTCTGGATACCTCAAGACTATACAGCGATTCTGCTTGGGGACAAGTGAGGTTGTGAGAAGTCATAATTTCTGCATTGTTGCCATGTCACAACTAGGATGAGAGTAGGACATCCTCTTTAAGGTGATTCTGTTATGTACATGCTTTTCAAGATGTGGAGTGCGATGATTCTAACCTTCACAGTCCACCATGTAGTTTTTATGATATTGAAGAGAACTATGGTTGGACCCTCTGTTCACTTTTGCAGCAGCACATGCATGTTGCAAACACTAGAATAACAGATCAACAAGGGTGTGCTTGACTCCCTTCATCCATCCACCCTCCTGCAGCAGGCGCCACTGCCCCTCCAACTTTACAATCAACCTTAATACATTATTAACAAGAATGCCACCTGCACGTGAAGCTCCATTTGCAACTCACATACTTTGGACGCCATATGGATGTGAGCTGTTTTCCACAGTTCACGAGTCGCGCTCATGAACCATGCATTACCTTGGCTGACTCTGTTCAAATTCAAACGATCTGCTTACATGTTCGCACCGAACTTCACAAGCATCTCGCTTAAATTATGTACATTGCCGCTTTTCCTATAATTGCGGCCCCGGCTGTAGGAATGATGTAAATTTACAGACGCGGAAACAAGCATGGTTGTGAAACAGTGCTACCGTAGTGTACGACACCAAGACCTTGAAATCCAGGGTCCTCCGTCATACTCTCGTGATTTTATCTATAACTGACTGAACTGGATTCGTAGAGCTGATGGATTCGGAAGTGCTCTTGTTTGCTGCATCCCAGCAGTGCACGAGCAAGTTTTCCTTGCTCCAGAGGAACAGCGCGCTGGACGGATGTATCACTTTGGAAAGACAAAGCAAAACAGCCCTCTAACAACAGATCCAGGAGTACCAAGATACAAGAGCACGTACTATGACTGCTCGAATAAGCCAACTACTGACACGGAAGAACCACAGTGTAGTTCTCCAACACCCCCCGCCCTTGCACTATTCATGAGTTACGCTGCACACAAGTGATCTGGATAGATGATATTTATGTACTTGTGAAAGCTATCTCCATTCGCGACAACATTATCACGTCCAGTGACGGCCATTTGTACTGTGCGTTCCTGATGTTACACTATTCATCGCATCGTACATTACGGAATCTGTACGCGCAGCAAGCTGGGTTTTACAACTTCACCCAAAGAGATAAAGTGATATTTACTCGTTGAAGTGTCTCATCCTTTTCAGTAACTGCAGCGACTCATAGCATGAAGTGCGCTACGCCCAACTCTAACAAGATGGGTGCTTCCCGCTGCGCTGCGGAGGATACAATGAATACGTACAGCTTCCAGTACAGATGCATATATGGATTTCACGCCATTTGCGAAAGAACTTCCATGTGAAGCCGTATGTGCTGGCACAAATTCTTTCTCAATCGCAGCTGTAAACCCCAACGGTGTGAGTCAATGCCCTTCTATGTTAACTTGTATCTTTTGAAACTTCCTTGTCTTCAGCGAGTAAAACTTTCAACGTACTTGTTGAGCAAAGGGACTTGTTGGTCACAACGCCTGGGATTCGAAAGCTTGGACGCAAGGTAATGCGTGTTCCTCTGCTCGTGCACTGTGGAAAACAGCTCACAGCCGCATCGCGTCCAAAGTACGTGAGTAGCAAACGGAGCTTCAAGTGCGGGGGGCAAGATCTTGTTCATAATATAAACAGTTTGATTGTAAAATTGCAGGGGCCGTCGCGCCTGCTGCAGGAGGCTGAATGAAGGGAGTCAGTAGGCGCCCCTACAAGAACAGAAAGACGCCATCTGGCTCACGCTCGAGTTTACTTGAATATGAGACGCTGCCTACAAGTTCGCTCTCCGCATTGTACTATCGTACTTGACTGGTTTTGATGGCAATCCAGACATAATCACTGCTGGCACTCTACAGGCCGAGCAGCGGCTACAAGAGCTTGCGTATCTCTCACTTGCTGTGATAAATCCCCAAAAGCGCCCGCGCCTGAGGACACTTAGTTGCTCACGACGCGAATTCCGACGCTTATTAGACACGCCTGTCATATATCTACCTGTGATAATCTCGTATTATCACATCACTCCCCCATCTCGTGAGTGCTCGCCCCTGTACAATGGCTGAGTAGGCGGGACAGGCGGAAGGTGGAGTTGTGTGTCGACTCTGGCCTCTTTCCATATCTGGAAGTCGTCTTCTGTAGATAGTGCTTGGTGCACGAGAGACAGCGCAGTCATGTTAGTCCAGACTAAAGATGCAGCTCGCAGTTGCAACACTCACTGGCCCGGCAGATACTCCTTAATCTGTGCTCAATATCTAGTACTTGGTTCTCATTCCGGGGTAATCCCCTTTTCCATAGGCCACAACAGGGTAGTCACAGGTAGCAACACGGGGCCTGGCATATTTCAAGGCCTCTGTAACCACTCATTCAGGTAAATGCTGTGATAATACCAGATGTATGGCGAGAGTGTCTGAAAAGCATTGAATAGGCGTCGTGAGCGAGTCACTGTCCTCAGGGGCGGGCACTCTTGGGGATTGGTCACATTGGTATCGTACTGGGTTCGCGTTAACCCCACCTGACATGCATGGGATGCCTGGTCATGGGAAGTTTGTGCATGCACAGGCGCAGGCGCAGTTGATCAATGTAAATCCCTGCCCGATGCAAACCCAGAGTGACTTAAGGCTTGATGGGACAAAACAAGGTATGACAGTAGATACATGACAAAAATGTCTGAAAAGCATCGAAATAGGGTTACATTTATGAGTGGGTGCTTTGGGAGATAGAATGAAGTATAGTCAAATGTGTTTGGTCACCGCAGTGAAGCCTGAATAACCGCCACAGCCTGTGACCTGCCCATTTGCAACACCCTCGGTAACCACTCATGCGAATACTGTTTACTTGCTCTCTGTACCTTGAAGATATGTAAGGTTTGTCGCGGGCCGTAGCAATGGGCGTCGTAGCAATCAACAATCCTCAAGGTCGAACGCTCTGGCAGGCTTGTGACACATGCTTATGTCCTGCTCACGGTTAGTGAAAACTTTGGCCGTATACTGGGGTGATAATGTATATCAGACATAGTTCAGCTGAATGCGATGGTGCCAACATTACATGCAAGCGAGAGACATAAATATGCCATTCCCAGGGCTACTCGTGTGCAAAGTATGAAACAATGCGCTGTATTCAACAAACTCAGAGCTCACATCACCCGAGTACATGATTATAATGTGACAGAAATGTCAGACAATATGGGACTATGCTGGTTGAGAGCTATTGAGAGTTGAAGGCTCAAAACTGTCCAAAATTTTGAAGGGTGCACTTCAGGAAAGGAGACATGATTACCTCGACAAATTGGTACTGCTGGCAATGGATTGTCTCTGAGAGCCCCTCTAGCTTTTGAAGCAGCGGCACATTAGACATACCGAATAAATGCAAGCCCCATTGCAAGGCGGGTAACTTGACTTGCTGCAGTGTTGCCAGTAGAGCTTTGTTGGCATTTAGTGCATCAATATGCACCTTAGATGCGCTGGAAGTCGGCTGGGGATCCGAGCTCCGCCTTTGTTCGTTTTCAGTCTTACTACCCTTGTCAAGAGATGGTCTTTGAGGCGCCATTGAGCGGGCTACAGAGTGAAGAGCAACAACCTCACTCCAGACATGGTTTGGTCCATCATTGCTTGAGGCAAGAACAACGGCATTGGGACCGAAATCTAAGCTGTTCTCGTTCTCTGGGATCACGTTCACGTTGCCAGGGACGGCAATGACCGTGAACACTGGGCTTGCCTGTAGAGCTTGACCATCTGTGCCTGCAGCGCCTGATTTGCCTATCCCTGGATGAGGAACCGGTGACGATGACGTGATTGAAGAGAATATCGTAAACTTCCGCTGTTCGTCCTTCCAGGATGCGCGAAGTCCAACAGGGTATAGCTGTTCACTCGTATGGAAATGCGGTTCCCGAACAACTCTGCCAAGCCTGCAGTAAGCACGTGTCACCAGAATATCCGCCGTGCCGAGATGTGTTCCTTGACAGAAAGCAACTAGATTATTTCGAGCAGGTACCATTTCATAATGTTAATGAAATACTTCGCATCTTGCGGTTGTGTGCTTCTCACCTGTGAACAAGGACCCCGTGCTGCAGCGTCTTTGGCAGCGGCAACCGCATAGATGTTGCATACTCCTGTGCTCGCTTCGCCATTTCTTCTCTGGTGAACTTTCCAACTTCTGGAGCAGCTGCTTTCGAGTTCACGCTCTTCGCAGAGGTACGGGCTGCCAGAGTCCATGGAGTAGTGCCTGATTTCCGAGAATCAAGTGTCTTGAGTCCCAAATGCGACGCTACCTCACGCCGAGATCTGAAGCGCTTTCCTTGGGGGTTGAGATAGTACTTGTCTTGGTTGCCCGCAGTATCTCCGTGCGCCCGGCACCTTACCTGCACCTGTCTACGTATCGTGACATTGTGGCTAGAACACTAATGAGCTTGCTCCAGTCAACAGAGTCACGTCCAATGCGACTAGGAGAAAAAAAGCGAGCGAAAAATTGTAAGCACAATGTGGTGTTCTCTGAACCGGGTCTGAAACAGTCTGGATGTACGCTGAATCGGGTTCTCTGAATCGCACTTGCACTGTCCATCCAGAGGACAATGTGCCACCACATTGCGTTATATACTCTGCAAGCTTCTTCAGAAGTACATCCTCTGAAGTACTAAGGCTGGAAGAATTCAAATTCTCCGGAGACCGATCAGATTTAGGAAGCTCGTCTCTCTTATTCGCATTCGCGCTAAGCTTCGCTGTCTTCGCTGATAAACTCCCGCCGTCACCCATAATGTCAAGCCCTTGGCATTTCACACCAGTAACATACCGGTTTCAGGTCTCTGGCTCCCGTTGTGAAGCCCCGGTTGCATCTCACTACTCTATGACTTGACTGTCAGGTTAGCTTCGGCACCTGAAGAATCTCGAAATGTTGAACAAGGTAGAGTATTAAGAGAGGTTTCAATGACGGGATAGCTCTCCAGAGACGACAATCAGGATACCTCATCGCGGAGTGATAACGTTCTGGAATACCACGCATAGATGTTCAACCAAGCTACGTCTTCCAGACCACTCACCCACCAGACAAGTCAGGAAATGCACACAATAGGAGAAGAGTTCAATAGAGCTTAAAAGAATCCACTTAGACTACTTGGAGGATGCTGAACAGTCTTCATTACAGGTTTAGTGCTAAAGCTTGTCATCCCAGCAGGTGAGCTCTAATCGCGCAGTTCAATTCGAACTCCTTTCAACCGTGACAACACCTGATACATACCGGAATACTTGAGAGTAGCATAGCCGGAAAGAGCTCCCGTACTACGATGTATCTTAAAGTACACATGCCCAGTATGAGGTGTGACATGTAGATGAAATCGTTGTGATTATCGGCGAACCATGGATAAAGGCTACAGTACCAAAACTCCTCGTAAACAGTTCTCTCCGCAGTCGCTCAAGTATTTAAATTTAGGGGGAAACGCATGCATGGCTATGATCTAAGTACAGTGATCCTCTTTCAGCAGAACAAGTTGCGGAAAACCTGTTTATTGTCTGTAATCTAAACATGTAACGGACTTACATGTACTTTCAATGCGAGACAAGTATTCTGGCCGGCTTGGAAACGAGTGAAGTCTGCCACTTGCGGACTTGTTTGGTGAGAACTATGCCACATTTCCTTGAGCCAGCACCGTGGTTTGAGGATTTACTTTATTCGCGTAACCGTCTGGACGTGAATACTTGAATGAGAAGAGTCTGTGCGCGCAATCACAGTTTTGTTGTGCACTTTTCCGTAGATAGTGTTCGAGTGCTATTGAGTTAATGCAGCGTCTTCATGGAAAGTAAACTGATTCCCATAAACAAGGTGACTTGCTTCGTGAGTGCTCAGGTAGAAAGAGTCAAAGGACACGGTTTTCTCAAACATTGCATTAACAAATTCACGAGCAAGTGATTAATCCTTGCCCTTATGGAGAAATTGTGGAGTTCCAGTAAAGCAACTGAATTCTCACTCGTCCTGCTTTGAATTTCCTGAACTTACAGTGCATGTTTTGGACATATTGACAACCTGTGACCCTATCTCGCGGTATCCTTGTGAAAACAAGCCCTACAAATTCTGACCCGAAATGTTTCAACCTTTCAGTTGGGACGAACGAGATGAACTCCACTGGAAACCGGGCTTCCTCACGAGTGGCTGAACCATTCTTGTGTACACCACTCAGGAACGGTACGAATGCTTGTGTTCGCGCCTTTGCGAAGCTGGGAAAGAACGAAACGCTTCATTGGAAGAAAAGCAAAGCAGTTACTTAGAGAGCTCCTTGACTTTTCAGAGCTTTCTGCGGTGTGTTATCCGAAGTTTGCACTCCAGCTGCACTAACGCTATTACAGCGGAATGTGGTAAAGGCTGGGAGGTAAAGTTTTCCACCATCCGGGTTTAAGTCTTGAGTCTGCTAACGCTGAAGGGTGAAGAGATGATATTACAAACTTGAAAGCCAGGATTCGACTCCTTTCCTATAGGGAGTACACCGCTAGGGAATGTATCACAGCCAAGACGTTGGTCCCAACAAAATTTAGCCCAAGCTCGCAAGTTCTTGAGATTAGGGATATGCAAGGTTCATACGAAGCATGACAGTCACCACGCTTGCATGATGATTGTGGAAGGGCATTCAGAGTAATGGAATAGGAGAATATCTATATCCACGCAATATTTTACACGTGAATGGATCGTACTGGTGCCAGTTTAACAAATTGGGGATTTACGACAAATTTTCTTTCGAGAAAACAGGGTCCAGATGGTCGAAGTGATTTCCCGTGCACCGGTCAACGATGCCCAATTCTTTTGGGTGCTACCTAGAACCGCGGAACCCCTCGCAACACCATGGTCTAGCAGGACACAGTTCTATTAAAAACCTCAAGACTGCCTTTCCGCTTCCTCCATCCGAAGTCATCTTGACAATGGAACATGTGGTCAGCACTCTTGAACCAAAAACTTGCACAATTTAAAACTTTTTAGGAGTTACAGAATTCGCCTTGCACAACAACCTATACAAATCGACCAGTCTCTTGTAACCAATCTGAAAACTTTTGGCACAAGTCTTCAGTTGTGATATCGTTGCACTACAGGAGGATTGTACTCCAGGCGTTATCTGCCTGCGCGAGTCCAAATGTACAGTTTAGACTAACTTAAGCGCATAAGCTCCTATACAAGCGGTAACAGCCAATATATTTAGCGAATGCGATGCGTAGCAGAGTGTTTGGTAAGGCGATGTTTAGCATCGTCGAGTCTTGTGGGACCTTGTATTTTCCCAACTCTGAGCTGGGGGCCAGCATACTCATGTACCCGAGAATATTCGAGGAGGAATATCAATGAAGTAGATACTAGTTCTGATGAGCCTGACAGCCCAAGCGCGAAGAGCGCTGGGACTCAATCGCAGACCTTTCCTAAAACTACCCCGCCTCAGAACCATGTCCAACTCGGGAACCCGCCCCCTAATTGGCACAAGCGAGGTACATGGATAGATCCTTCTGTAATAGAAAATCGTATGTTTTCTGATGTAGAAGAGGTCGAAGAACCTATAAAGGAACCTGCCACAGAAGTAGTGAAGTCTATCACCGCAAAGATCAGAGTAAGAATGAGCCCATTTTGAACCTCATTGAACGAGTATGCAGTATTTTCACTCTTTGATCAAGATCCAGGTCCCAGGTACCACTAAGCCCTTGTTGAAGTTGTCGCTTGTGTAGTACAGAGGGGGTCCCATATCTGTTTCTGACTACATGAAGGAAGTACTATCCAATCCTATTGGAGGATTTTACACTACACATGGAGCTTCTGCCATTGGCAGTCAAGGACACTTCATTACATCACCTGAAATCTCTTTCCTATTCGCTGAGGTGTTGTTTCCTTAGTCTTCCGTTCATCTTGACAGGAGAAGAAATGGCAAGCAAAGTCAGATTTGATACGCTTTCATATGTTCTATATCTATGCTATGCCTGCCTTTCAACGAATAGCCGTGTCACAGAAGTCTGTAAGACTTCTCACCAAGTGTGTGTAAGCTCAATGTTGTTCGTTTACACACTTTACACGCACCCGGGAGTATGCAGGTGATGGCAGCCTGGATCTTGCAGCACTATCAGGATATTCTCGGTTCTCCTTCCCGTGTTGCCTATATTGAACTTGGTCCCGGAAACGGTACTCTAGCGAAGCAGATTTTATCTGCACTGTCGATGATGCCCGGCGGATCTAAGCTGCTTTCCGCCATGCACATACACCTTGTGGAGGTCTCTCCCACGCTCAGAAGCAACCAAGCAGATGCGCTTTCCTGCCGCGATGTTAGAACGCTTTCCGAGGTGCGTAGACGTGGAAGGAACGCCCGGAACTGATCCGAGGCTCCGAATCTGCACGTTAAACCATACAAGCATTTGATTGTCGGAGGCTCTGAACCAATGCTTTCTGTTTGTACTACTTCAGGATGAGCTAGAATCTAAAGAAAGTGCAAGAGTTCCACCGAAGAAGAGGCGAGTGGTCCCGAAGCCTGTACAAACCACCCCAAGAGAGCCATCTAATTTCAGTCAAGACATTCTCCAGCTTTCCTCTCCTCTGCCGAGCAATTCTGCAAGCAGTGTAGCCGAGGAATGTCCCCGACCATCAACTGTTGACGCTCTGTCCCAAGGAATATGCGGCTTGAATGGAGGGCCAGTATCTTGGCATCACAGGCTTGATGAGGTACTTGGATGATTTCTTATCGTTGTTTTTCACGTCCTAGCCTGCAAGCTTCTTAGTCTGGATGTTTGACCGACCACGCTTTCTTCTCCAAGAGATACTGAAAACTCGCATCTAGGCACGCATAGCGCTTTGTCAAATGTTCTTAAGCCATAGCTAGATCCTGTTATCGTAACCCGCAACTCGTCGGCTACAGGTTCCGAAGGACATGCCGTGCATTATCATGGCGCACGAGTTTCTTGACGCTCTACCAGTGCACATGTTCAAGTTTGACGAAGACCGAGGGTGGTTAGAAGTCTTGGTTGATGAATCGGTGGAACCGGAGACTCCCCACGTGTGGCCCCCTCCCGTTTCCGAGGATGATACGCTCAACAGAGCGTGAACAATGCCAAAATCAAGACCAGTCAGTGCCACTGCTACGCAAAAAAACTGTGCTTGATATCACTTCAGTTCCTCAGGAGCAGTCACATCAAATACACGGCAACTGGTGTCATTGCTGCTAACCACGAGCGCATCATGCAGAGGCTGAGGTTTGTGCTTTCACCCTGCCCGACTATGGCAGTTCAGCATATTCTAGGAAGGAGACTTCGGGCGTTAAAACCAGCTCAGGGTCACCTAACGCCATCCGTGGCATCAGCACAACACCAGCCTGGCAACCCCCCCTGGCAGCAGACCCCCCTACCAGGCTTCCAAGCGCTGGAGGTTAATGCA
>JAULKQ010017104.1:0-10431 GCA_032356285.1 Smithsoniella earleae | reverse complement strand
TACAGGATCATCACCGCCCTGTGCATCCGGCTCAGACGTATCAGGGCAAGCAAAAGAAGGCTCAATGCTGCGTAATTCTGAATCCTGGTACACAAGGGCGCGGGGGCCGAGCTGACATCCAATGTCCGCAACCCCATCACAACCTGGCGTTCCACAATCTGCTCCCATTGAGCTGGCTACAGCATCTGCACGACAATGCAGGCTATCTTGGCTCAGGTGCATGAGACCACCAGCTCCCAGGTGCGGGTACAATGTAGAGCCTTAGAAACTTTGTTTTGGGGCACATTACGAAAGCACTGTAAAGGTGAAAAACAAATACTCTCAAAATGCCAGCATTCAGCAGCAGGCTCTGTTTTATAGTTTCATTTTTACCCACAGCAGGTATCTATATCAGCGCAGCATTGCCCAGTACATGCCACAGTCCAGCAAACTGTTGGTCAAGCAGACAAGCGTCATGCTATCTAAATCCGGTGGACCTTTACACTGTACAACATACAAAGGTTTGCCGGATTGAGCAAGCGTGACACCGTACATAATTATTTTTAAGGATTCGCGAAATGACTGGCAAAACTTTGCTGTTGCTGTGAAATACACTCGAAAACATAACCAGCTCTACATGCAGGCCCTGCCCATGTGCACGATGCGCTATACAGTAAACCTTGGTACTAGGTACAATATTACGTACAGAACAAAAAAAACACATCCTATTGCGCACGGTGCTTCGAATACGACATGACGTCGTTAGTTACAATTGGACAAAACCGGATTAACTGTCACATGCTTTTGTGTACCATATCATCCAACACGATAACAGCAGGCATTAGTACATCAAAACCCCCACATGATAGACGAAAATTGTGTCCGAGTTGTTATGTGAAGGGTTGCTTCAGCCAGAAGGAGCAGGCATGAGCACACCGTGACTGAAAGGCTGAGATCCCAGGGCTGACGGCACAGCTAGAATGTCGGAGCCAGGGTCAGAACAGCGGGCTCGCAGCAGGGGGGAAACTGGAGCGTCGTAGATCATAGGGCCTTCTCCAGTGCTACTGAATTGTGCACCACTAGAGCTGCCATGGGCAGTGCCGCCGTGGCTAGATATCATGGCTTGGGGGACAGAGAGCTTGATGTTCAGGACGGATCCGTAGGCTTCAAGGGATTGTGCAGACTCGTCGAGGTGGCCCATCGTACAATGAGAATGCTCGGCAGCAATTCCAGACGTTGCTGGCGAGTCATTGATGGCATGCAGGCTGTCGACATGGATTTTGTTGGCGAATCCGCAAGGACTGTGGCTGCTGTGGGGGGTTTTGAAAGGCCCGAGGTCTGCAGACTCCTCCGGGCTCTGGGACTCTGGCTTGACTTCATTGAAGACGCAGGTCATGGGCGAAGATAACTCGTTGGTGATGTCCAGCCGCTTGCGAGACCCGCTGGTGCTGGAGCTGGTCGACTCTGCCTTGTGCTGTGAGGACAGGTACTCGGCCGAGGGGACTTCACAGATGGAACAAAACGCTGGTGCAGCCCCTTTGCCCCCTGTACGCTCACCAAGAGGCGCTCCGTCGTCGCCAGTGAGCTCGCATGAGTGCTGAATCGTACGGTTTGTGGAGTAGGTGTCGGTGATGCCACTGTGGACCGAAAGCGGCGGACAATGGTCAGGAGTGTGGCCTGCCCAGCCTGAATACCCAGGTTGGGAATCGCCAGCCATGAACGACAGTTCGCCTAGAGGATTGTAACCAATTGGCTGGGAGTCAAAGCTCAGCGACACTGCCCCTTGCATCATGTTCAGCTGCCCTGTAACAAGGAGCACTGATATGGCTAGCTGTAGGATGGATGGCTGGATACTTTCAGCCACACAAAAACGGTGGAGAAGTGAGGCTCGTCGTCGGCTTGATGTTGACATTGAGAAGCAAAGCATAGAAGGTCAAATTGAACTCCAGGGAACAGGAAGCACTGGCCCATGCATTTCTGAGATCACACCGCTGTTATTGGACACTGCATCCCCACTTCTCTCAGTATCCAACGTGTGAGTGAACTTGTCGGTAAGAGGCGATGCCAGCAGATCTGGTCTCGACGCTTCACAGTCTTGGTGCTGCTGAAGAATGCTGGAGATGTGGCCGCTCTCATCACAGTCTGCTGCATCGGAAGCATTGTCGATCAGTGCATTTTGGGAAGCAACAGAATCGGGAGCTGACTTAGAGTCCAGAACAAGGTGCTGCTCTGATGCGATGGGGGCAGCCCTCGCTGTTAAGTCTTGAGTCAGTGATTCACGCAGTTCACCACTTCCATTCTGAGCAAAAGCCACGCGATCTGCAAACCAGAGATCATCCAGCATTGACAGTAACTGACGAACATTAAAAAATTACAGACAGAACCTTGTCGAGGATGGAATTCAAGCCAAGATAGCTTAACGATTCCCTCACTTGCAATTCTCTCACATCCAAGAGCCTGGATCCTATTGCTTATCTACAAAAATGCACCAGGCTAATTGCAGGCCTCAAAAGATTGTCAAGCTGTAACGGATCTTTGTGGCAAAGGCAGTGACAAAATAGCAGTGGTTATTCCACCATACTAAGCCCTAGATTACAGAGAACTTCCACTCCCCTTCACATGGTACTCCCAGAGCAGGCAGTCGATGCATACCTAACCAGTGGCGACTACACATGCACATTACCATCTTCCCTCTGTACCTTGCATTAGATGTTACGCTCAGTCTTTATCACATGGCATACCCTAATTGAATAATGTATTGAGAAGCTAAACACAGTCCACAAGACAGATGGAAACTAGATAACTTGCTTGATATAAACCAAAAGTAACTCAACAATTATTGACCTAGTGTGATAACAGCCTCCTCTGGACAACTTTCGACACCAAAAACTAGTTTATAATCCCTGAATTTTGGTCACCGATTGGAAATTTCGCTGCCAAAATCCTTCATTTGTTAACAGCAAGAGCTACTTATCAGTTAACTGGCTTGGATCAATCTAATCGATTTCTTGTCCAGCCTGATTCGATATTCAAGGCAAGCCATTCCATAGCCACATGGAGCAGCTCCCACTGCTCAAAACCAGTGAGGAACAGCATAAATAAAAGTCCACATTTGTCACTTCAGACTAGAATTTGATAAAGTGGCCCTTGTGGCTTAGCAGCTATGCCAAAGATAATGTAATTACAAGCTACCATTCAAATATATTTGCTCACGATTGGTAACAACCGAAACATCCAGAAATGAGGTGCCTGTATTTATCTTTTCCATTGTTTGGTGTTCTGCCTTCGAACAGGGCTTCGGTAAAGTTGGACACTGTATGATTTCTTGCCAAGGTTGCAATTTCACCTACCTATTCTTCTTTGCATTCAATGTCTGTCTAAACGCACCTTTCTCCCTTCAACAGGAAGCACAAGTCTGTGAAAACTGAACGAAATATCAAACTTCACTCATGTGGTTGAATGTGGTCAAGGAAACAAGAGCAGCAAGTTTGACTTACGTCTAAATGCAATACGAGCTGCTCAGCCTTGACTTAAAATGCCAGGTAGCTTTTCAGCTTCACAAAGATTTCACAAAGATTCTGAGCCTTGCAAGTGGCACTTAGTAATGATTATTCGTGTTTTGAAACTTGTTGACTGTGGCAATTGAGGAATAAAAAGACAGAAATTGATCAGCCGAATGATGCTGAAAGCCGGTTACCCTAGGGGGTCCTACCCTCAAAAGCACTGAGCAACGTGGCCAATACAGGAAACCAGCAGGTCTCCTGCCACCCCTATAAATCCACATCCATAACCCTAGAATCTACCCATGTATAAGGGTAATCAGTGGTGCTAGGTGATACATCCTGTGCATTCAGACGCTCCCATATTTACTATATCAGTGATCGTAAGGTAATAGGAAAGTTCATAGACTGAATGACAAGATGTTGAGGGGCAGATTGTTGATATCTGCACGAGTGGTTACCAGGGGATCGGAGAGAGTCGACTTGTTTATTTGCTACAAGGGAGTAACACAGGGATAGACAGGGACTGGGAAATCTTCTTCAATTTAGGGCTACTTGGCTTATCCTTGACATCTCAAAAGGCAGTATAGTAATAAAAGTTACACAGTGTGTAAGATCTTCAAACCCAGCTGACAAAACACCATGCATATACCCCCCCAGGAAACCCTGCAACTGCTACAAAACTAAAAGCTAGTGACCTTGGATAAGCAGCATAGTCAACAAGAGGATATTTCATGAGAGGCGCTGATTGCGTATCCTAGACACAAGGATATCTCTGAAGGGTGATGAACCACAAGTGCAACGCCGGCCACAGTAAGCTGGGAACTAGAGAAAAATAGAGACGGGTAACAGAAATGCTGGCATAGTGGTTGGAATGATGCAGCAAGAGTGCGAACGAGCTGAGAATTAGAACCTACCTGCATGCGGGACATCGATGAACCAGTCGCAAGAGCTCCTGCTAGAATTAGAACCTGATGACGTTCGCCTCATGAGCTGACTGGAAAGGGCTGCAGGCTGGAATGAATTCTGCTTTATCCCTCCTGCTACGCCATTTGAGCTTGCTGCTCTTCGAGCGAGAAGTACTTGCGACAGGCTGCGGTCACTGTGCGACCGGTGAGTTCGTGAACCCGCAGCAACGAAGTTCGCTGGAGTTGAAAGGCGACCAGTGGCCCGTGAGTTCAACATGAGAGACATGAACATCGCGTCATCATCGGAAGACATTGAGGCTGATCCAGGGCCCGCTGGTCGCATCCCGGAAAGAGGTGTCATTGGAACATCCAGCGGCACGTGCTCGTCAAACCATGGTACTCCTGCAAGACGCGAAATACGGCTGAGAACACCGTCCTCGCATGTTCAGCAATAATGGGTGTGTCCTGTGGTGACACAAGCCATTCACATACCTTGCATGCAGTCCTCAGTCAGCCTAGACAGTCCACCACTGCATTCCCGCTTTGGGACAGCAGTTGCAGGTGCAAGAAATCCAGAGTCTTCCACACCTCCATACTCTGGCACATGACTGCCACAGTTTTTATCATCATATTGGTCTTTATCAGCTCGACATGGTAATTCGTGACTTGAGTCAGACCGAGTCTCTGCGAAGGAGTTGGACGGGACACTATTTGTTCCCAGAGCACCAGTGACAACGCTTCCAGCCTCTTCGACCTCAATTTTAATAAGATTCTTCACTTGGTCGCCGCAGAGTTCTGGAAACTGCAGCACGAGAGCTGGATGAAGCATGTCGTGGAAAAGAGTTCGAAATGTGCATTTTGCACTGAGTAGCTGTGACAGTATGCAAGTTCAATACAGTGTGCTGAAAAGCAAAATAGAGGGTTACGGCGAACGACATGAAAGGCTAGCACGGCAGGTGTTGCAGCGTACGTGTACTTCAGCTAATCCCAGCAAGTATTCGTGCCCGACCCATCCAACATTCACTCTTGAACCGTCTATGTTGGAACAGTGCTTCTCTGGAGCGTTGTCATCATTTTCATGACGGGTACTGGCTCCACGAGACGAGGCCTCGCACGAGTATGGTCCATAATGCCATGTATGATGACCATGAAGCGATGCGATAGATGGAATAGAGCAGAACGGTGCTGGTGATCCTTTTGAGGATGATCGAGGAGGTGAAGGAGTTCTGCTGCACGGACTTGATTCAAAGTTCGACGCGCCAGGTGAAGCGGGCCAAAGTGACTTCATCCCAGGCACGCTGCCACTATTGCACGTGAAGGCTGCCGACTCTTGAAGTTCGTGCGGTTGAAGTAATAAGCTTCCCGGATATCCTTCTCGCTTGTCCTCGGTTCTCAGACAACGCGTGGGGGAAGCGGAGGCTCGGTGCGTACTTGAGACGTTGTGAACACGGGCCTTGGAAGGTGTACTCGCGAGTAACGAAGAACCGCGGCGCTGATTAGAAGATTTCAAGAACGACTCCTCTCTAATAGTATGCAAGGAGTATGTACTAGAGCATTGGGACATTTCAGACTGCAGAGTCCTCCCGCCTTGCTCAACTTGACGAAGTTCAGATGTGCCCTCCATATGTCGCCAGATTTCAGCAGCTGAAGTACTAACTCACGAGGGCACTGCAATTTCATTTTAAAAGCAAGCTAGGAGTGCGAATGATATTCGCTATCATAATCTGTTGAAAGCATCTTAGCCCCCATGGGACAAATTGCCATGGAAACGAATGAGCTGGTCATGACGGAGAGAGAGTTCTACCACGATATAACCGACTGTAAAATAGGTGTCAAATGTGCATGGGCTAGCTTTGCGACCGGATCGCTCCAAAGTGTCGCCTCTCGAACAGGTCCCTTCCGACGGTTCAAACACGTTTATGACTACTTCGCTACAAAAGAAGATGCAGACGCACAGAACTAAATCTTCAGAATTTCTCTAATTTGCCTGCTGTATTAACCAGCATGCGAACACTGTGCCAATAAAATCAAGAGGAATGTGAGCTTTCCACTTCAAGGGCTTGCTCAATGCTACTACTTATGCTTTGACCAGCGTATTTGCTATGCAAGACATGAAAAGTTGAAAAAAGAATGAATGGGGAACACGAGCAACAACTCTTTTTTGTACCCCATCAAAGTTGTGTGTCATGTATCTCGTTTACTCGGCACCACATTACTATGGCTAACTAGGTGAGCAAACCGCAAAGACAGCTCGGATCGGCACCAATATCTCCGATTTTCCGAGGGCTGAATGATCTTTGATCGCGTTGAAAATCAACTACGGAAAGCAGGGCTGTCGGTTCAAAGTGACAAGCACACGGAGCTCCTGTCCATAATGCCGTTACCACGCGTGGGGGTTTCCATGCCGATCTACGCATGCATTATCACATAAGCAACAAGTACGGAAAAAAATAGAGGTCAACATGCGTGTCAAATAGTTGTTGTTGTTGTTACATCGACAAGTACGCGGGAATGTTGTGAATAACATTCGGGAATAAGGAATTTCATGTGACTAATTTCACTGCAAATAGTTGTTGTTACATCGATGGTGACAAATAGTCAACAATGCTCTTTGACACGAAAAATACCATCCTGACCAGGTATTAATTTTGAGTTGGCCAGAAGCTGGGTGAATCTGCTTTGCCCTGTCTGCAACACTAGGTTTCAATTGTTCGGCTGACCTACGCTGGTCTACGCTACTTTGCTCCGAGGAGCGGCATCAGTAAAAGGGGCTAATTTTTTACGGACACTTGCGATTGTTGTGAGCCGACTGACACGCTTTCTAGTGAACAATAAAAACTGCGAGAAATGGTTTGTGTAACCCCTTGATTTGTATAATATGCTTATTGAGTAGCGCTACGGAAATTAATACGTGAAGACTCGCACTACAGGGTGATAAGCTCCCTGAATGTAGCCAGGATTACGTACAGCACAATAATTTCGATGGTACGCTGCGACGATGATTGACAGAGACTCCAAATTTTCGACCTGACAGCACCTGGCCCATCATTCAATCGACGAGGCCACCGGTTGTAAAGGAGACGCCGGTTGCATGCCAGCAATTGCTATAATTGCATTTGTAATTTAAGGGGACGCGGTTTGTAAATTTTGGGACGTTCAATCACGTGTTCAGATGGATGAGCAGCACCCCACTCATCGCTGTACATATTCGAAATTGCGCCGTACCATCACCACGTACCCGTCCTGGAAGGTGCCAAGCCTACCATCGTTAGCGAAGCTAAGTCTGGTACATCACTCGTGGCTCTTACATGACAAATTAGACTTGACAATGAGCTCGCTTTTGGGAGGTAATACCCCTACATACTGAGAGCACCCTGTTAGACATGTGGTGATTTTGACCATTCAGCACCACATAGGATCGGTGCGTCTGGCTCAAGTCGTCCGTGGTTGAGAATGAAAACCTTTTTTGAATGTTCAGGGCCTCGCCATGAGTTTAAGTTTTCAGCAAAGAAAAACGAGCACGGTTGATGAAAACGATGATAACGTCGTGGCCAGGAACATCGCGATAGATCACGATCGACGTGACCCCGTGGAGACGGAAGTTCAATTGTCTTCCCCAGTTGCTCTCATAAAGTGAGATCTCACAGGCATAAAATCGCTCTAAAAGAGAGCGCGAAGAAGCTCCCAGAGATAATTGCTTGAAAGCGCTGGCAAATGTTCTAGCAATCGCCGCATGGGGTGCCAGAATTGTCCCATGACTCACATAAAGTGAGACACTGGCTTACGGTTCATGATTCACGAACTTCGGATCGCCGCCCCGCAATCGCTCAAACACCCTTGGCACACCCAGCCATGAAAACTGAGAAGCTTGAGTACTCCACAAATTCTCGACGCTGAAGTGATCGTATTTCTGTTGGACAGGAGCGACGGCAAGTACGATGGATGAATAGCAACACGGTGCTGTTCCCCCGCAAACGCCTGCGAAAATGATCATAGCATAGTTTCCAGCTATCTTTATTATGAGGATTGCTTTTGATAAGATATTTAATGAGATGAGTACTACACAGGAATCGCTTAGGGTAATGAAATACGGGTAACTCGGGTTCACCATGCGTAATCACCATTCTGGCACTCGCCAGTGTTGATCCCCCCAAGAGTACTCTTCTGCATTGAATGATGAGTACAGCTCCCACGAGGTAGCCAACAGAATGCATGCTGCCAACAGGAGCACAGTACAACCCAAGTCTTTTATCGCACAAGTGATGTACAGCCAAGCTGCAATATACAACCTAGTCAAATCCACACGGGCTACAGGTTTCATTAATGCTGCTAAATCAAGGGATAAAGCACGACTGAACAGCCTACCAGCATGTTCATCTGCAGGTCTCCTGGGTACCACACCCACGTCGCCAGCATCGGGATCATTGAGGGTTCCATGTGCGCATAAATTGGAGAAATGTGCTCGATGTCGCGTAAGTCTGGACATTTGCGATCCGACTACTGCGAAGAGCAGGCGTAGCTAACTTTAAGCAGTCCATTCATGCGCCCCTTCGAACGCATGAGTCTGTATCTTCACACGCTTCTCGCATGCTTCCAATTCTGGTGGATTGCACAAAACACCAGGCTAAGTACAAGCCACCGCAGAACACCGCCAGATTCATGACGTCATGGTGACCGATTTTGAGAGTCTCGCCCGGTTCAGGCAACATAACGCGTAACGATACTTGGACATGCTTTCGCCATCTCATTTGAATACCGCATAATGTGTGGAATTGACACATTCCTTATTCTTCTCCGACTTGATGTTGGTGTGATCGCTGCGATTCCACGGGGTACAAGATTTGAATGGCGTAGTTAACGCAGAGAAAAAACCAGTTGATTCATGTGCTATCGTTTTCGGAATCGTAACCCCAAATAGCAGAAATCAATGTTTCATCTCTAGTCCGTGTGGTCGGCCAAGGGTTCAAGCAAGGAGCACGATTTCCGTCTGAACATGGTACTTGTTTGCGATTCCACTGGACTCAACTGCATGCTCACTGGCGTTATGCCTGAAACTGCTTCAACTGCATTGTCTATGCAACTTCTACATCCTAGACCATGCTCATACATTTAAAAGTATGTGCTAGCACTGAGCCCGAGGTAACACAAGTAACACAACTGCTCTGGTGGCACAAGACCCTCCACTGGAGCTCACCCCAACGCCTGTATGCACACTTGAGATGACTTCCTTATCTTGAATGCATTGCCTTTGAGTAGACTTGCACTAACAGCCCTCAGCACCCTCGGTAAGAATACTGTGTCATCTGCAGTTCTAGCACTAATTCAATAGGTAGGGCGCCAGACCTTCCCAGACAGAAGCTTAGCAATGCAGCCAGTTGCCAGTAAGTCCTGTTGTTGGAAAAGTGCCAAACCCTTTCGGATGTAATTGTCTGAGATCATATCTTGTCGGTTACAAAGTGTACTGCATAGTATCCACACAGACCTTCAGCAAGGCTCCACCTGGGGCAAGACAAAGTGAGCTAATTGTGGTCCCCCCAGCACAAACAAAAGGCAACTTTCAGGACACTCGGGAAGCTAAATAACATCTAGAATTCTGGTTCGTTGAGATCCCTCAAGATGAAAGGGACACGACCCTTTGTGTACACTGCACTAAACACAAACGCTCACTGGATCTGTGACACACGTTACTCATGCACTCAAGCTGGATCCATACAGGGTAACGAAGGTCACAGCATGGCATGATGAGCAGCTCGCCTTTTCAGATTATCTCAGATACCGTAGTAAATTAAAACCTTCGCCGCGTGACCCGATACCCTTCACTTTGGTGGCGTAATTTAATTTTCGCGTGACCCGTTACCCTTCATTTTGGTGGCGAGCGAAAAGTAAATTAATATAATTGCGTTACCCGTTACCCCGCTTACAGCGAAACGTTTTGTCGCTATGAAACAAATGCACACAAAATGAAACTTGTCAACTGATACTTGTATACAAGCCACAATCTTTGTCCACTTTATAATTAGAAATCAAGACATTGTTTGCGCGTG
>JAULKQ010017093.1:0-10436 GCA_032356285.1 Smithsoniella earleae | reverse complement strand
ACATTTTATGGGGCTATCTAGAATACTGGCATCAGTATTCCGGTCGAAATGAGCCTCCCAACTAAGTAAATTATTTTCACTGCTGAGAGTATTTGGTGCACATAACAGAGAAGACAGGCAGTGTTGGATATGCCAGGTCAAACCGCTGGACATTTTGTAATACTGCCTGACAAGGATAAACCAGTAGTATAGTAATAAGAAAGTAGTGAGACTTGAGTCCCCATCAACCCACGTGGTACTCCCTTATAACAAGTAACGTGCGAACCACACGCAGGTTGCGATTCAGTTTAGTGAGCGTTACAGCTGTTACTTGCAGTGAAGCTGGCTCGAGTCATCGCCAATATTTTGTAATGCACGCTAGCACTGCCCACACCGGTTGCGCTTCAACTCATACGATTCTCACGGGGAGAATCAAACCATTCGAAAACTACTTCCCGTCACTTCTCAGTGCTGAATGTTGATGAATCGGGATGGTAGTGTGTGGATGGCGAGATGCGAATTCTGTTAAGATACGAAACCAGCCTGATGCTCGCAATTCTGCCTTCAATTGCAAGTTGGTTCATGTTCACGTGCGATACAAGTGATGCAAGAAAGGTTAACAATAACAAGTGTATATTTGAAATAGAACGCTCTGATAATTTGCATTAATCTTTGTAAGATGACATCACGCTGCTGATCAAACGCTACAGACTTGTTTCATGTTGGCATGTTCCACTGATGACTCATCACACATTCTTGAAATGCGAGCCTGCAGCCAATGCTGCTGGGGTAATTTCCCATGACCTCTCATCGATAAAAACGGTGACCTCAGTTGTGTTACGCTAGGTCCAGTTTCGCTGTAGCTCGAGTGCTGCCATGGCAACAAATGCTGAATTCAGTGTCGCTCACCTACATGTGGTTCGCATGCCGATTTACTCAGACCCACGGCTAGGCCTAGCTGCCATTGCGTAGTCTAGACACCCTCTCATGCACATCATTACGATCCGCCATCGACATGTCGACATTCTATTCGGTTCACTGCTCTTTTATCGCGAACGGTCACTACTATATCCTCATCTACGAAGGTCTGAACGCTTGGATGGTAACAGGTAAGCACACCTTGGACGGAGCGATACTTGACGTTGACCACATCACCATCGCGGCGGTATGGGAATGCAATGCACTCTGTCTTCACCCACTGGCCACCAATCTTAATATCCTTGAATGCTGTTCTGATACCATTGTAGGCAGCAACTTGCGGGGCGATTCCGCGGTTGGACAAGAACTCCTTCCCCGCGTCTGACAATGGGACCGTAATTTTCTCCCACTTTGGAGCGCTGTACACTCGATTCGCTGTCCACATATTGGATGAGGTGATCAGCGAATCAGGAAGTCCGTCTGTTCGTGGTTTCTGATCCACAAGGAGCTTCAGCCTGCGTATCTGCAACGTGCCTGATGATCAAAACAGCACTCACCTTAGATAAAAAAGTAAGACTCCTAACTGGTGTCGTCTCCAGATTGCAATGTACGGGGTCATGTAGAATCTGTAAATGTCTCGCTCACAGAAAACTGCTCAACCCCTCTGAACAAAGGCCTCGATGTCCGTCCTTCCTTACAGCAACCCAAGAACAGCTCAACTTGGGTGCCAACCTTGAAGACGGTTGTAGCAGCTTCAGCGGATTGCATCAAAGAATTGTTGAATTATACATGGCCACCACATGCAGTGCGTGCCAGCTAATTTACTACGAATTGAGGTGATGCAAACACAAGCGTTTCGTTTGTGATCTTGAAGCTCCATGGAAATAGGGGAAAACCAGGGAGACGCTCAGCAGAATATGACATCAAACCGTCAACAAGGTGCCATCAGAGAGGAGAATAGGCACCATAAGCAAATGTTGAACCAAGCTACAGGACAGTGGGAGGACAGGGCTACAAGTGCTTATGGCTTGGCAGCACAGGTCTTATACAAAGCTCTTCCATTACTCAGAATAGCCCTGGAATGAGACATTTTGCATGTGATGGGCCCGACACTTAGGTACATCTTACAATAGCAGAAGAATGAAGCACAGAATACACATGAAAAAAGGTTGTTACTCAACGGCGTATGCGACTAATAAGTATGTAATGGTATACCTTAGTCTATAATGAGTTAAGATTTTGCAACTTGATGATTGAGCTAAAAATGCAGTGCTTGGTCAGGTCGGATAATCATACTGTTGCTCGATTTATGCTGCCACGTACGCCACAATTGTTCTTCCTCCAGCAGGTATAAACGGCGTGCACTCCTAAACTATCATTTTGAGTCACTTTTACGCTAAGACTGTGTTCGCGGTGAGGTCCACCTTTACAGAAAGGGCAGAGTAACGTGTTGTACTGACCCGAGTGGTACTGTGGGAGAGCTATTCCTAATTGCTCACACGCTTCCTGCAACATCGATTATTTCTCATAGGTAGATATGAACGGCATGTACACTGACTACTCACTTGCTCTGTACATATGGGAAGTCTTATTACAATCGCACTTGGAGCTGTTGCTGCGTCCAGCGAATCGATTGCTGGCCAGAAATTGCCGAGGATGCAGAACCCTCTGGCTTTTGCGGCGGTCTTGGTCTTGATTCATAGTACGAGTGTTGCCCAAACCTGCTGTACTGGTGCTGACTTTCTACACCTTGTTGCACAGATGTGTCCACCCAGGCTGATGCTAATGGAACCGCAACATGCGACGAGCTTCCCGATGCAAATTGCCTAACCTGGCTTGTATGTGTACCACCAATTTGATTCTTTGGAACACCATTCGTCCCAGAATGAGGACTGGTAGAGTTTGTGGCAGAACTGCCTTGCGAGACACGTTTATCGTGAGTTTGTGCAACAGCTAAAAGAAACTTTTCTTGCGGAGACGACACTGAATTTCTCGCAGCTTCTGGCTGATCGTGCTTACGAGGCTGAGGTTCGAGGTGGCCTCCGGGATGGGAGTTTTCCGGGAGGCTAGGCTTGCTCGAATTCAACTCTCCATCCTTGAGCGCGCCAGCCAGTTTTGCTCCCCTTCGTTCCACACCAAGTTGTGAATTTCGGTAGTACCGCACATCTTTATTTAGGTACCAAGGCAATACTACCGGTAGCCCTCTCCATTTCCGTCTGTTGTGCACCCCCGCCCCAGCCAAGTGCGGATTACCATGACAGTTGACTAAAGATCGCCGCTGCATGCCTGCATTTTAAAAAAATTTATGCTTGATTTCGTTCAAGAACTTCTTTCCGGAACGAAAACGTACGCGAATTAGTGACTATTGAGTGAGGGTAGTGACATCAATAGGAAGTGTGCTAAGAATCCAACTTACTTCATCAGCGTTCAGTATTCATAAATTTGCATTTGCTACCCAAGCGGCACTTGTCGTTTCGGCAGCACGTTGTAATGAGATGCGAACCAATATAAACTTCTTCGATGCAAATGTACCTCACATGACGCAATGCTAGCAAGCAGGAGTACATATTCCCATTTATGTTTCGACGGGGAGATACTCCCACATATACTTCCGTTTCGACGGCATCGAGGGGCCTTGTCGTCCTGTAATGAAGGCACCCGTTCGGTAGGAACACTGGCGCCTCCCAACGCCATTCAATGGGCTAGATTCAAAATTCGGGCTTTAAACACAAATGCGCTCTTGATCCAACGCTTACGAACTACTGAATCAGTCATTCAATCCCGATGTCTCTTACACTCATCGATATCCAGCGGCAACGCCCTTGCCTTGTGCGGTCAGTAGTCTACGAAGGCACGGTTCGAATTTAGAAATGTTGATATTACAGCTTGCTTTACTTTCTTAAGAAACAAGATCTGTGTGTGCTTTTCACTATTGTTTTGTCAAAGCGGTTTGTCAAAGCCTCTACCCCGAAAATCGACTTAATTGGTCAAAGTGCCAGGGATCAAAAAAGCTGAGTGATCGGGTTTATCGCAGAGCAAGTGTACATGTTGGCATGGATCAATTGCCGGAATGATTACAAAGTCGACTGTGGTGCAATTCAGGTTTGCACAAAACACCTCAGCTAATTCTGCGTATACAAGGGAACAAACTTTTCCCTTGCTATTGTCCTCATGGCTTGGAAAAGCTGTCGAATAACCGGCCCTTCTTTAAGAGACAAGAGTGGAGGCTGTAGCGGACTCGTACTTCCAATTGGCTGGCAGCTTCTTGGTTTGCTGAACACAACACTTCTTTAAACTTCTCAGCTCAACATACAACACGACAAATGAACACACGGGGCATACCTTGTAGTATCTAGCGAGGCGGTGGATCCTTGACTCTACCAAAATCAACCTGAATTTAGCATCCCGGTCCTTCCTGAAAGCCTCAAGATGCTTGCGCATGGAAACAGCCTTTTTAATGAGGAAGTACAAGTCTTCAGGAATCTCTGGAGCGAGTCCTTGTTTACGCAGTATCCTAAGAATCTTTGTGCCAGTCACAGTTGTCACTCTTCCCACACCATGGTGGTCACGCAAAATGACACCAATCTGAGATGGTGTTGTGCCTTTCTTGGACAACTTACAGATCATATCAGTCACCTGCAGGAGAGACATTGAAATGGCGGACTACCTAGCTGCGGTCTCCCAGACGAAGGTGATAAAGTCTCCACGTGAGCCATAAGACGCTAATTAAGGTGTAAACTGCGCGAAAAGGAGCGGCATGGCTTCGAAGCAATAAAAAGATGTGTGACACGTACGTCGTTCCCGGTGATCTTGAGCCAGGATGGTGGTGTCCGCTTGTAGGGCAGAGCAGACCCGCTCATACCCTTTCCTTTCGAGTGCATACGCCCCATGATTCCCAGATGTCACAGGCTTTGACAGAACTGCAAGTGTCGAGTGAAGCTCGGTGCAATGTACGCAGTACGATCCGAATTCCGCACTCTCACGAGTGCGTGTAGTGCTGAAGAACGGGCCGAGGCACAACAAGTATACAAGAAATAATCATCTTTCTGACTGGGTGTGTTCTTGTGGCTCAAAAGAATGCAAAAAATCCTGCAACGAGTTTGAGGCATAGAAAGGGTAATAACAAACGCGCACCTTCAGCTTAATCCTGCACGAGAGGACGTGGAGCAAGGGGTGTCAGTATTTTGTGCGTAGAGCGGGCAGGAGACTTCGAAGGCAGGTTTTGCGGTGAAGCTATGCTCTATGTTTGCACTGACTGCCATGTTGCGGCCTTCAGGGCCCCCTGGCGGCGACCCCACCAATTTACACTGCACCGAACTGTTTTTCAACAGCGGCGTGCACGATCAAAGCATCACTGTGCACAGGTTGCTAATGTTAGTACGCTGGTGTATTTCAGCTTCGCTCCGCGTCCATCGCTTGGCACGAAACAGTCTACATCAGGCTAATCAACCGACATTTTTCAACTCCTAGAGAAACAACGCATTTTTTTTTCATTCACAGTCGGAAGAGCGTTGGACAGACCACGAGCAGCCTTTTCAGTTTTCTAGAGCAAGAGGTTACAGACAAGTGGGAAACTGCACCGACAGCCCTTGCCGCTACGTTGCGATATCCGCTTCATCTCCGTGTACGGTAAGGTACAGGAAGCAGCGGTTGCAAGCTCTGAATTGTTCCAGTGCTGTTGCTGCTCGAGTAAATTTCCAAAGGTTTGTACAGCCCTGTTCCGTGAAAATAGAAAGCATCCCTATCGAGCGTCAGAGCGCTCTTTGCAGCAACAGAATATTGTACTCTTGGGTGGCACCTCGGGCTTGATTTTAGCAGTCAATCAGATGAACTTACTTTTGCTGGTCAAGCTCGTCGAGTATGTGCTGATGCTTGCGAAACACTTGTAAGCCACACACAAAGAACGAAACAAGACATTGCGCTACACGAGGCCTCACGCTCAAGCCACACAGACGCTTGAATGCAGCTTTCCCTTGTGGCCCTAAGGCTTTCACTTTTTTATTGCGACAATTCATTGGGTTGAAATCACAGTCACCGGGTGAATCGAACATGGCAAATATCAAAGTAAGAAGTATTTTGACAAGCATGCATAGAGCGTAACAAACCTTAGCGGTTCTTTCTTTTCTTCGCAATTCCCCTGGTTGAGATCCTCAGTGAAATTGCAGTCGGAAACCCAAGAGCAAACAGTATGTAGGTGACAGGACAATGGTACCATGGTAGATGACTCGTGGATGAATGGGAATACATGCTTTAACCCTCTTTGTGAATTCAATCTTTGTACTTGAGATTCTTCTTTGTATTTAATAACCTTTAGCACTTGAACCATCGAAATTGTGCATGCTGTTAGAGAAACAGAAAGCCACTCCACTCAAGTATACTTAGAGGGACTCCAAGGAGAAGAAAAGTACAGTACTTTGCTCAGTGCGGTGTCAACGCTGTACAGTCTATGTTAGATAGTCTCTCTGATTTCATTGAAATCAATTTCAGGTGATAGTAGCCAAATGTCCACATGGAGTTGTGTTCAGTGGCTGTGACACAATACCTTCGAGCTATTCACTCGAGTGACCTTGGGACATTTTTGCCAGAGAAGTAGGTGAATAAGGGACAGACAAAGCAACTTGCACCGTACAAAGGCAACACAGTGTTCTATCTAGAGATACTCAGCAAGTGTACTTGTTCTCCCATCTTCACGTTGACAGTGCTATTCACATGGCCATAAGATGCTGTACAAGGCTTCATTGTTTTCAAATCGTTCACTGTACCACCACTATTCAGATTAGTCTTCTTTGTCCGAATTGCTTCATCCACGTCTCTCTGGGCGTTTCAGGAAGCCTCTGGACTTTGCATGTTTGCCAGCAGCACAATGGGAGCTGTTCCAATTGATGTGCAATATCTATTTATTCTCAACAAAGGCACAGAAGTTTGAAGTCTAAAGAGTGCTAGTTTCTTCACCAACGAAACTGCTCAAACAATTGACCAACAAGCACCTTCTTCGCTGTTCAAGACTGTATGTACACAAGGTCTAGAACATTTCATCATTACTGTGAACATAGATGGAGTGCTCAACAATGGTTCCAAGTGGCAGAGCTGGGCAGAACCCTACTATTACAAAATTCACTACTCATGCAGATGTTTAAGAAATTTTATCTTGGTTTTACAATGCTTTTCAAGTTTCATCCCTTAATGCCTCAGCAATGTGGTCACTTCAAGTGGCTGTTGTGTGTAGGTAGTATCATTTCATCTCATTGTCTGATAGTTTTACCAATATGATCGCACAATTTCACGGTATTCGACTGCCCTGTGAAATATTGATGACAAGCTTGTCACAGTTGTAGACATGTTCCCTCATCTTGAAAAACATTGTGTAAGGCACCACCTGTTTGCCCAAATCAAAATCCAGCTTTATCCAACGGATTGAATGTCTCTTGCTGTATGTGCTTGAAGTCTACTTGGATTGAGAAATCTTTAGGTGCTACGGGTACACTTGAGTGAGGTTGATCAGCCGCCAGGAAAACAGAAACTTAGTTCTCGAAACCCAGTGACAACTAGTTCACATGTGTGAGGACGAAAAGAGTCAACCAACTGAGGAATAGTGCTTGAAGTTCTAGTCCAACACAGTAACTTGTAGATAGCTGGACCTTCATTCACCAACAACTGGTACCTTGACAAGAGCCAAAAAGCGTGAAACTGTCTTCAAAAGCTGTACTGAGCCCATTGCTTTCATCTAAGTTGAGCTTGAGTTTTTGTTCACTTGGTTCCAGGGATTTTGGTTGCAATACATAAAATTTTGTTCAGTTCAGACTGTGTGCACAGCCAAGGGAGCAAGTATTTCAAGCCAAGGACTGAATGGTGGATGAGCTCCATGAAAACTCTATAATTTTATGGCGCATGAAGTTTCACCTCCTAGCACCTTGATGTGTTCGCGGGTGATTGCATTCTTCATGTTGTAATCCCTTTCCCTGGTGCGTTGTGCTGGAGAACAGATTGTTTACCGGTTTTTCTTCTGAATTTGAGATTACGCTGAGCTCCTACGTTGTATGGAAGCATCGAAAGGAGCGCTTGTCACAGAAAATGATTGCACCGCAGTATGTGCAGTGGGTGTTAATCTTGTGCTCTGGCCATTCGTTATTTGTCAGCTGAATTCAGGATGAACATGTTCGCTCACAATAAGCGAAGCAGATCAAGTTGATGCAATTTTAGCACCGCTTAATAAAACGCTGGTTAATCGCGCGAGCATCAATTGATGCCAGGATATGCCGCGGAGGTTACAGTATGTGTGGCCAGGTTCATGAATACACGTTCTCGTCAAGACCCGATCAGAACCCCTATTTGTCTACGCCAATCAAGCTTTCTAGCAATACATGAATGAACGCACTCGGCTAAATTTGGGTCTGGTGGATTCGAAGAAAGCTTTTCGAAAAGGTGTTGAAGGACTGACAAGTATTAGTTCAAGTTAAACACAGCCCTCTGCTCAAACGACGATGCGACTGAATTAGATTACTTGTTTCTTCAGAGAACCCGAAGTTTTTTCGTTGCCAGGCCAGCAGTATTAATTGCGGGCGCGAACACCGAACGAAGCTTCTCGTATAGAATGCACCTCGGCGACGTGTGAACGCGCATTGAGCTTTCGCGCGCGAATGTGAATCACCGTGCAAGCATCAGAAGGCCTTAATCTGTGTAAAACTGGCAATGCGAAAGTACAGCGCTGAGGAATATGAGAGTGCATGCTCTGAGAACTCGTTGCTTTTGAGCTGAAAATACAGAGAGGGCGTGACTTGAAACAGGCATCTTGTATGTTCTTCGGACGACAGAAACCTGAGAAGTCCTTCTAGATATACAATAATCGAACCGGGGTGCCGGATGACGAGCCTTTCTGGCTGATCTTACTCTGAAGGGAAGCATGGATCATCGAAGTGCGCTTTCCCGTTAGTTGTACAACATCTTGCACATTTAATGCAACTCACCGTACGAAATCAAGAATTGGTAGTGTGCATCAGCGAACAACTTGTGCAGCTTTGAACGGTGACGATGCCAGTTCACATTCCGTTTGTGTGCAGCGTATGTGACCCCAGATATCTCAAAAAAAGCATGTAGATGCGTTTCAGATGAAGTTGAAAAGCTGCTATTCATCACACGGTCTACATCCATGCGGAGTTTAGTGCAGAAGCTTGCGTGTCCTCGAAATGGCTAAATTCACGAGATGCTTGTGCAGGATTTTTGTTCTTTCTTTCCTCTTCGTTTTGGGGGTTATGCTCCAGATTCTGGTACGAGCTTCATTGTACAATTGTTTACGTGGCAATATTCTCCGGTCATGCATAATGACCATGCAGGGGTGTACTCTGTACGACAACTGGTGGCCGATGCTGACTCTGTTCTTCTACGTTCTAATTCCCATGCCGTACTTGTTCTTCATGGGCGGCTCGAGGGATACTTTTTATAGCAGCGGTATCGAAGTCGGGTGCGATCAGAACACTGAATACCTCTGTTGTTAAGCAGAAGTGAAGTCAGATACATGTGCGTCGTATTTTAAACATGAACAGATTGTAGAACTTTACGTGGTTGTACGTTGTGTCCCTGGGTGTGTACGGGTTTGAACTTAAAGCGTCGAGTAATGAATCGTGATTACAGTCATGCCTCGTCATGGCGTGTTAGCATTCTTCACATAAAGCCTGCGCTATTGCTGGGATAGCTTGGAATTGAATATCTATGTGATGACGTTTTTACGGAGTAGAGACAAGCAGGATTTTATCTACCCTGGTCACTGCGGGGGCACATTGTATACACGTCCGCTATTGAGAGGCTTAGTCCACATAGTCAGTCAGACTCTATGTTTCTACACCAAAACACTTCCATTATTAAGGCCACTTCACGTCAGAAAAGTTACGCTCACAGCCGGACAGCTGCCTTGCTATACACGCGGCTTGTTTGCGCAGCTCAACCTTCTAGACGAACTGTAATTAGAATAGAAGAAAAAAAGGTCAGCTGTCCATTCACGCACATGACCCGAGCTCTAACAGACATTAGCAAGCTCATCGACTTGAATACTCAAGGCAAAAAATCAAATAACGCGCCCTCAGCTTCAACAAAGTGTATCACACACGCCGCTGCAACACGGAAGCACGGAACTGTTATGAGTTCATTATCTATGATACCAACAGGCCTCGTGTTGCTACACACATGGTTTTGCGTCGCCTTTTCCATGCAACCACTCTCTGATATTGTCAAAATCCGATGTCGGTGATGGATTCCACCTCACAGCACTTGATTGATGTCCGAATATTTTGTATCCATGTCTGCAATTGGAAGTGTGCAAGGGGGCGATTATTCTACGGTGTAGCTGAGCTCATTCCGTAGAATTTGCTGCACGATACGCAAATCACAGACGAATGCGACTCTTGCGTTCACATCGCTTGTGAGTAGAAATTAAACATCTCCCAGGGTTATTGTGTGCTCGATACAAGTACTCAATTATAGGTGCAGTGCAAATTCATAAAGAGCGAGTACGTTACACTATTGCAAAAAAATATTTGTCTCGTGGG